>ML780181.1:519813-550746 GCA_009831015.1 Picea engelmannii | reverse complement strand
CTACTAGATGTATATATCAGCAAAATTTCCCCTCTCAAAGTGGAAATAAACCTTTTAATACTTCCCCAGGAAAGACTGATAAACTAAAGAAGGAACCCTTAAAATGATGGACTTGTGGAGAGGATCATAAATTGAGGGACTTCGTTTCTTGGTTTAAAGAAGTATTTCAGAGTCCATGACTACTCTGAAAAATTGAAGGCTTGAATAGCCATCCTCAACCTGAATGGAAAGGCTTCCATATAGTGGGAAGACCTTAGGAATGTGAAAGGAGTCCATGAGGACTTGTCATGGAAACATTTTGAGAAATACTTCAAGAAGAAGTATCTACCAGAAAAATACATGGATGGGAAAACTAAGGAATTCTATGAGCTCAGGCTAGGGAAACTCATCATAGATGAATTTGTCAATAAATTCCTTGAACTGCTGAGGTATGTACCCTACATAAAAGATGAAAAATAAAAAATGCAGTTCTTCATTAGTGGGTTATCTCAGACCTACCGGGATAGGATTGATTTTGACGAACCAAATACCCTAAAAGAAACTATCTGGAAGGCGAGGTATTGTTATGAACAGTTTGGGAGTAAGACAAGACCTTGCGAGGACTAGAAGACTAGGAGTAGTTCGAGATTCCAAAAGAAAGGGTTTAAATCCTCAAGATTCAAGAAATATGGAAAATATTCTATAAGGATCCTTCCTACTAGATGTATATATCAGCAAAATTTCCCCTCTCAAAGTGGAAATAAACCTTTTAATACTTCCCCAGGAAAGACTGATAAACTAAAGAAGGAACCCTTAAAATGATGGACTTGTGGAGAGGATCATAAATTGAGGGACTTCCCACACAGGCAACATAATAGTAAGAGGTTATACAATATCCAAGAAGCTACCACCGTCAATGATGTATCTATGAGAATGTCATGAAACTATGCAGCCTTGGACAGTAATCAAGATGACTACCAAGCTTCAGTAGTGGAGATGGAAGGTATGATTGCCAACCATCTAGTTTCTATTTTAATTTACCCAGGTTCTAATTTGAGTTATGTGGCCCCTCAGACTATTGATAAGTGTAAACTACAACCAATTAGACATGTTAAACCGTGGTTGGTGAAATTATCCACTGGGACTAAAAGAAAAGCGACAGAGGTCATACCAGCCTACCAATTCATCATGGGTGGATTTCCCACCCAAGCGACCCTTAATGTACTTCCCCTGGGATATTATGACTTGTTGATTGGTATGGATTGGTTGGCTTCTTACAAAAATAAATTGGAATGTTATCATAAAACTTTAGAATGTGTAAATGAAGAAGGAATAAAGACGACCCTCCAAAGGATTCAGAAGCATGTCTCAGTGAGGCAAATATCAGCCCTTAAAATGAAAATGTATTGTAGAAAGGGGTGTTCTGTATGTGCCATACAGGTATTGGAATTTGTTGATGATGATAGACCAAACCTAGAGGACCACCCCATATTAAGAGAATACAAGGACATATTCCCCAAAAAAGTACCAGTTCTACCTCTAAGAAGGGATATTGACTTCTCGATAGAACTTACACCGGGAGCGGTACCATCGTCTAGAACTCCATACAGAATGAGCATGCTAGAGATAGTTGAACTCAAGCTACAACTAAAGGAGATGATGGGAAAATGCTACGTCTGACCTAGTGTATCTCTGTGGGGAGCATCCATCCTATTTGTGAAAAATAAATATGGCACACTTCAACTATGCATAGATTACAGACAACTCAATAAGGCAACCATAAAGAACGGGTACCCCTTACCAAGAATCGATGACATGTTCGACCAATTGGGAGGTGCATCTGTATTCTCGAAGATAGACCTAATTTATGGCTACCATCAAGTCCGAATTAAGGATGAAGACATCCACAAAACATCCTTCAGGATGAGGTATGGTCACTATGAATTCGTGGTGGTGCCATTTGTATTAATGAATGGCCCCACCACTTTTATGTACTTGATGAATAATGTACTTGGAAAATTTATAGACAAATTTGTATTGGTTTTCATTGATGATATCCTAATCTACTCCAAGAACAAGGAGGATAACGAATAACATCTTAGACTCATACTTCAAGTACTAAGAGAGCATCAACTCTACGCTAATTTTAGCAAGTGTGACTTCTTCCAGAAGCAATTCCATTACCTAGGCCATGTCATTTCTAAGGAAGGAGTGGTAGTAGACCCAAACAAGATCATATATATTAGGGAATGGCCTACCTTGAAGGATGTATCCGATATTATATCCTTCATGGGCTTAGCGAGATACTATAGAAGGTTCATAAAAGGGTTTTCTAAGATTGGTTGTCCAATCACTACCCTTCAGAAAAAGGGGATTAAATTCATTTGGACATCGAAATCTGAAGAAAGATTTCAGGAACTAAAATACCTCCTGACCCATGCACCCATGCTAAAGATTACAGACCCAGATAATGATTTCCTTGTGTGTATAGATGCCTGCAAGGAAGGACTCGGAGGATTCCTTATGCAAGAGGAACATGAAATTTTCTACATGCCCGGGAAATTAAATGAGCATGAGATCAATTATGTGACCCATGAACTAGAATTGGATTCCATAGTACATGCTTTAAAAATGTGGAGGCACTACCTCCTGGGAAGGAGATTTGTGCTTATGACAGACCATTGTGGGTTGAGGCACCTGTTTGATCAACCAAATCTCAATTCCATGTAAGCTAGGTGGATGTCTCTTCTTAGTATTTTGATTTCTAAATCTAACACATCAAGGGAAAGGAAAATAGGGTGGTTGATTCCCTTAGAAGAAGTATAAAAATGATTCTTCTGACAGCAGTAAGCGCCAGTGAAACAAATGTCAGGGAAAGAGTTAGAAATGCACAAGAGATAGATGCATTCTTCAATACTGTGACCTCATACCTAAGACAAGAGCCTATAGGGTTGAAGTATGAAGGCTACCAGATGCTCAAGGGAGGGTTGTTGACTTACAAAAATAGATTGTATATTCCCAATTGTGAAGGCTTGAAGAGGTTCATAATGGATGAACTACATAAGAAACCATATATTGGTCACCCAGGATATCAGAAGATGATCACGACCACAAGGAAACAATTATATTGACCTGGGTTGAATAAAGACATAGATAGCTATCTAGCTAAGTGCCTAGAATGCCAGCAAGTTAAGGCAGAGCACCAGCATCTAACATGATTATTACATCCCCTACCGATCATAGAATGGAAATCGGAAACCATATCCATGGATTTCATCACCTGACTACCAATGTGGACCAAGCAAAATGATGCCATCATGGTCGTGGTGGACAAACTAAGTAAGTCTTCTCATTTCATTCATGTCAAATCAACTTGCAAGGCCATAGATATTGCCAACATCTTCATTAAGGAGATATTTATACTGCATTGCATGCCCAAGGAAATTTTATCTGACCGAGATACCAAGTTTACTTCGAACTTTTGGAAACCCTTATGGCTGGTTTGGAAACAAAATTGTTATTAAACACAACTTATCACCCCAAAACTGATGGACACACAGAAAGAGTGAACCAAATAGTAGAATATATGTTAAGGATGCATGTAACGCATCAACCTAATAAGTGGGAAGACTACCTACCATTGGTAGTGTTTGCCTACAACAATGGTTATCAAGAATCCTTTAAGATGAGCCCTTTTGAAGTCCTCTATGGTATAAAGTGAAAGATTCCAATTAGATGGAGTAATCCAATGCACAAAATTACAATCGGACCTGACATGCTGAAAGAAATGGAACAACAAGTGGTTCAAATAAGACAAAATCTGAAGATTTCTCAAGATAGACAGAAAAATTACACCGACAGAAAGAGATCCCCCAGAGATTTCAAGACTGGAGACCATGTCTATCTCAGAGTTAGACCCAGGAAGAGTTCCCTGAGAATGGGAGCCTATGCCAAGTTGGCACCTCGGTATTGTGGACCCTTTGAAGTCTTAGATAGAGTGAGGCCTATAGCCTATAGGCTAGCACTTCCTCCCACAGTAAAGACACAATGTTTTCCATGTTTCATTACTGAAGAAATATGTACATGACGCTAATCATATAATTGACTGGTCTGTGATCCAAGTGGATCTGGAGGGAGAATTCCTGATATAACCCCAATGCATATTAGACAAGAAGGAAACCTCACTTAGGAACCAAACCATTGCATGTGTCAAGGTGCAATGGAAACACTTTAGCCCAGATGAGGCTACCTGGGAAATGGAATATTCCATGAGACAGGCATATCCAATTTTGTTTACTTCTGTACATACATATCATGTTGATAGATAGATTATCGAGGACGATGATTCCTTTAAGGGGGAGGGAATTGTAACACCCTGTTTCCCCTATATTGGCCGAGGAACTATGGAAAACTTAAAAGTGAGAATGTTTGATTTGATGGACCTTTTGTACAAGGTCAATGAATGTAAATTCTGATTATTTTAATAGAAAATGGTTACATGCTGCATGACTGCTAAAAGAGGGGATGTGCTAAGAGAGAGACCACAAAATGTTGTGAAAGGTGGTGGAGGGGACTAGGAATGGTTGTGTTAACCTCCACCGAACCAACACCATGATGAAACTAATTTTCTCAGATCAGAACAACCCTCTGACCAGGAATGAATTCCCGTCAGGCTAGTAGGTGGGAAGGCCTCCTCAATATTTAATGAGGGATGGGGAAAATTGCCCATCGGTAAGGCTTCCGGACCTGACCACGGACTAGGGGATTCGAGCCACACACAATCTTTTCGAGGGAGGAAATAAAGGAAACATGGTGGACAGAGGGAGACCTACAAATAAAATTCATAGACCAAGGAGGAAACTCTCGAGTCCGAGGAAGGACTGAAAGAGGAAACAGTGAGTTCTGATCACAGAAAAATAGAGATTGAACCAGGGGAAGGAGAGTAACCTTCGTACTTATCTATTTATGTAATTGGAAGAAGGAGAGTAACCTCTGTCCCTAACTTCCATTGAGATGGAAGTAAGAGATTGAATCTCAAAGCATCATGGCTTAAGATCGAGGGTGGCCAGTGATAAATCCATTGGGAGTGACTGAGCCTATGGTTGGATGGAAACGAGCACCCCTTTCATCATTCACGTCACACTCTATGCTTCTGATAAGTGTTTTCTTGCCTTATGTTTTGTATTGTAAATAATGGATGCATGAGAGTATTTACATGTCTATAAAGGTTTATTTATCTGTATTAAATGATTAAGTTATGAATATATGTTCGATTCATTGAGAACCTATAATTATTATTGGATTTCCATATGCCCCAGTTTAATCACCCGAAGGCTCTTTCCATAGGAATTTACATCATCATTCTGGAGTCAGAGAAAGCCTCTGGGCATATTTACCGATTTGATAACCTCAAAAGTTACCTTTCCTTGATTCAGAGCTCAAAGCTCTGCGAGTCAGGAAGGTGTTCCCTTTAGACTAGTAGTCTAGGAGACTCTGAACTTACGCTTATTTCCTTAACCCAAAAACCCAACTAAGAGCAGGGATCATAGCCCTATAGTTTTATGAAGATCCACGTGACCTGGGTCTAGGAAATTTAGATCTCGAGGCTCCGAGATGTCAAGTTGTATGAAATTCAAGTTAAACCCTGTAATTGATATGCATCATCGATCTATGAACATATATTGAGGGTGGGGATTCATTGCGGAGCATGAAGGTGAAAATAGAGAATGCGCTAGTTCGTGGCCCGCAATTCACCCTTGCTGTTGATATCAATGGGCTGGAGGATCAATGATCCCAGTTAAACTAGAATCAAGTGAGCACTTTCCATATTACAGAGGTTGAACTCCCTGGTAAAGAACCCACATGTTGGGGCACCGCAATTTATGTGAACCGTCGATCATCCTTGACCTTAGATTTGATTTTGACGTGATCCCTGAAATGTAAGGAGTGTGTGGGATGATGAAAACCTTCAAAGAGATCAATATTAGAAGAGATAGCACTTTCAGGAGTGCAAACGAAACCCAGGAGATGGGTCGTAGGAGGGGAAAAGGTCGAATCCTTTGAGTACTTAGAAAAGCTTCTAAGTCAGAGTAAGTAAGAATCCTAGCAGGAGGAGTGATAGTGGTCATTGGATCACATCAAAGAGGCTTGACAAATGTGTGATCTAAACAAGGTGCACAAACCTTAGTCTCTTGCACACACAGGAGAAGAGGACTTACCAATGTTCTGAAGTCCTGAAGTAGTTTGGGACCTTCCATCGCCAAGGGGGACACATGGAAATGGTTCATGGACTCCGAAGAAACATGTTCGAGGGTTTTCGGTTAAAATTTGAAATTATTGAAACCCGAAGACCCAAAATGAATCTGAACCACTCGATCTAGAGGGACATGTGGTGACATATCGTGGACTCCGAAGGAATCTGTTCGAGAGGAGGAAAGTTTGAGACTTGATATTTCTGAAGCCCGGAGAGTTGAAAACCCGAAGTAGAATATCAGTCATCTGATCACAGGAACAACTCTGAGTCATTAGATTGTTTGGGGTAAACTTCAAGCGTCGGATCACTAGAAGTCTCGAAGTAGTTTGGGACCATCCATCACCAAGGGGGACACATGGAAATGGATCGTGGACTCTTGAGAAACATGTTCGAGGGTTTTCGGTTAAAATTTGAAATTCCTAAACCCCAAAGACCCAAAATGAATCTGAACCACCCGATCTAGAGGGACATGGGGCAATAGATCGTGGACTCCGGAGAAATTTGTTCGAGAGGAGGAAAGTTTGAGACTTGATATTTCCGAAGCCCGGAGAGTCGAAAACGCGAAGTAGAATATCAGTCTTCTGAATGCAGGAACAACTCTGAGCCGTCAGATTGTTGGGGGTAAAATTCAAGCATCAGATCACCAGAGTGGATCTGAGCCATCATATACCGTGAGTTCGGGAGGAGGCAAGTTTAAAACTTGAGATTCCCGAAGTGTAGAAAGTTGAAGGGCCAGAGAAAATCTGGACCGTTGGATCTAAGAGGACACATGTCGACAGGTTGGAAGATCCAAAGGAAGGAAAAGGTCGAAGTGTTGAAACACCCGAAGCCTAAAGAGCCGTGAGTTGTCGATTGGCACAATGACACTTGTCAACATATCGAGAGCTCAGGGAAGATTGTAGTAGGCTTTTAGTTTGAGAAATGAGATTTCCAAACCCCGAAGGCCTGAACACCCGAAGTGAAACTGGACCGAAAAATCTAAGGGATGCATGGCATGAATCCATGAATTCTGGGTAAAGTCCCGAAGTGATACATAGTCGTTGAATTTGTAGGACACATGGAACAAATCCGTGAACTCTGGGTAAAGTCCCAAAGTGATACATATCTTTTGGATGTGGAGGACACATGGCACAAATATGTGAGCTCTGGGTGAAGACCCAAAGTACTCCTCGATCATCAAATCAGGAGGACATGCGTAAGAGGATTGTAGCCTTCAGATAAAATTCATTGGAGAAAAGGTTTGAGATTTGAGATCTCTGAAGTTCGAAACTCAAAGGAGATCTTGACTGTCGATTGAGAAGAGGGTAGGAGGACCGTTGATTTTGGTTAACTGGTCAAATACCCAAAGTGGAAGCAAGATCATTGATTGAGTATGACAAGTGTCTGCATATCGTCAGCTCCGAAAGTTTGAAGTACGGAAGAAGAAGGGTTTGAGATTTCAAAACCTCGAAGTCTGGTATTGCAAAGAGATCATAGGTGTTGATCTAGGAAGGACCGATATGGTCTGTAGATTTGAGAGGCATAGATCTAAATCGTCGATTCAGACAATATCGTCAATATCGCGAGATCGATGATCCTGTAGCATTGCGGGGACAAGAGTTGCACGAAGTTTAAATTATTGAGGGCGGGCCGCAATTCAAACTGTGGTTTTTTCAGGAGGACATGTGGAGACTTGAGGAGGATTGTGGGCCCAAAAGTTGTTTGACACAAAACCTCTTGTGGCCACAACTACAATCATGTGGTCATCGTCAAGATCATATATGAGGAGAGGCCAATAGGAAAGGGGATAAATCCAACTCTGAGACTTCATTGAAGCGCGAAGGAGAATATCGCGGGCATCATAAGACCTACAACAGAGGCCGAAAGGGCCTGTGTCATATTTAGAGGTGATACTATCATGGTATCAAAGTCTCGTTTGAGTTAGACTCGGAGAATCTTGACCAGAGGCTCGGGCTTAGTCCTGAACTTTCCAAATTAGAACCCGTAGAGAGAAAGAGGATTGTTCCTGTAAGGAGGATGGATTTTTTTTATTTTTCGCCCCATTGTGGGTGTGTTATAGATTTCAAAGCCTGTAATAGGAATTCCTTCTGCGGAGGGATCCTACAAATGTCCATAACTGATATATTAGCCTTCAACTTCTTCAAATATTCAATTATGTTGTAATCAAGTTTGGGTGACTCTTGGATATGGATGCTTATAGGGTTATTACGAGGAGAAAAAGGTGCTTTTGGGTGATCGAGAGTCACTTTCCCTCCTGGGTTTTGGGTAGTAGTAGGATCTTTTGAGACAAGTGGACCCTTACTTCGTGTTTGCTCAACTGAGACTTCTGTGGGTGGTTATTGGACCTGAAATAAGTCGTTGGAAGGAATAATTAGTTCAAGATCCCATATCAACATGGTTGTATCTTCTGGTGGATTAATGCATTCCTGATCGACAACATTCATAACTAAACCGCTTGGTTGTTCGGTTAGGGAAAACTTATCTAAAAACTGGTTGGCCATCAAATTCATGGCATGCACCCATTGAGTGCAGTCTCTTTTAGAGTGGTTTTCTTGATGGTAGATACATAAAGAATCAGATGCCACATTTCCTAGATCGATATTTAAGTTTGTTGGGGGAGGGTCAATTTATTTGAAGGACGGGTTACTTTTAAAGGAAGGCTTATAGGGCCTTTGTCCTTTGTTTCCCTCCCTTGCACTTATTTTCATGTCTATGATCTCGTTTGATAATTTCTTAACCATGTGTTGTAGATCTTCTATGTCTCCATTACCCTTGTCAGGAGTCTGTTCTACTTGTTTCCCTGGCAGTCTAGTCAAAAGGATCCCTATCCTAGGAGGAGGTTGAAATTATTTATTAACTAAAGAGACCTGGCCTTCTTTAGACCCTTTCATCTGGAATTCTATCATTTTGTCTTGTTAAAAATTTTAAGCTAAGGTTCGTTTGGCGGTCCTCTTTACAAACTCCTGAGTTGGTTTAGCTTTCGGCTCAAACTTGTTTAAGATGGTAGTGAATCTTTGATTGAAATCTTTGACCCTTTCCTTCAAACTCATCGTGGCAGGAAACAACTCAACCATCAGAACTCCCGTAGTAGTTTCCTCTACAAATTTATCTAGAAAATATTTCTGGAACTTCGTCCAGCTAGTTATAGATCCTATCGGCATATTAAAATACCACGTGGAAGCTAAATTCTCAAATGTATAGGGGAAAATATTGCATACTATGTCTTCATGTTGGACATTCATAAGTATGATCGCTAGTATGAATTTCATGATATGGTCTTCAGGAAATCCTGAAGTCTCGGGTCGAATTTAGGAAGTAACTTCTCTGGGTGTTGGGGAAGATTATGCACTTGCCCTGTTATGGCCAAAGAATCTTCGGCCAACCAAGATTGATTGTTCTGAGGTGGGTTTTCCCCTTCTTCATCATGGTCGTTTTTATCTTCCATATCTTCAGATTCTGAGTTAAATGCCTCTTCTTCTGAAAAATCGTCTAGTTCAGAGACGTCGTCGGCTGGCATTTTAGGGATCGGATTAAGAGGATTTTCAATTTTGGTGATTGCAAAATCTTTTAGGTATTCTACCATGTGCAAAAAAACCTCATCGAGAGTATTGACCACTAGTCTGCTTATTTTTTGTCTTCGAGGAAGTATCCGAGCTAAAGAAAGAGCACTGAATTTTCAAGGGTATGCTCTTGTGATTCTTCTGAATTGATTTAATTCCTCGTGAGGAAGAGTGTAAGGTATATCAGGGAACAAACGTTCTTCCTTGGGCTGTGGTGAGTCACTCTTTTCAGGAGTACTCAGTGTGTGTGGGTTGTATTGGGAATGAGTAGCCATGCATGTGGGTTATTTTGAATCTACAGGATGTCTGAAATATTATATGAAAAAGGAACCAAACCCTAGGAATCTACAGGCACCAATTATGTTGATGGGTCCTAGATCCCTTTAATTCAACAGTAGGAACCAAACCCGCCACCAAGGCCCAATTAGACTCTGCAGTGTTTAATAGTGGAATGGTTCTCTAGATCTTGCGATATGGCCAATTTATCGATGGGCTTTTGTTATAACCCTAAATTGCACCATACATGCATACCTGGCATCATGCCATCTTACTTACTATCTTTGCCAAGACAACACTGAACAAATCTTCTTAAAAAGATTATTTTTGAAGATGCACGCACCCTGCATCACTACTGTTCATGTATGTGTGCTAGCTACCCCACTACTTTCTATGTACGTATGCTAGATGCACTATTACAGCCCACGTATGCCCACAAAAGTTGCAAAAAATAAAAAGTTGCAAGGGATTCTTTGAGATTACGGGCTATTGGGTAGTTTCCCAACTAATCCACCGCCTATATCCCATCACCCAACTGAATAACCATCCTTTTGTCATATAAAAGGATGTGTCGGGGCCTCATTCCAAAGAGAAACATAGCAACAATGAAACTCTTTCGATTTCACTTTCCCCCCTTGCCCCAAGAATTTGCAGCCACATTGTGAGTTTTGAGCCAGAATTCCCTATTCTTGAATTTTTCCTTATTCATAAGACTATGCCCATTCTCTAGAGAGAAGTGTGAGAGAAGAAGGATATGTGGAAGTAGTTGGAGCTTCGTGAAGAGGATCCTAGGACCGGGTTCAAGGAGCATTTGTCGATCTCAGTTTGTAAGTGACTTTGTGAGATTAATATAAAGAAGCACTTTTTTCGTCCCGCCATATGATGTGTTCAATATTTATGTTTGATTTACATTTCATTATGACATATAACCCACTAATTCATATATAAGATGAATGTTCGTAGTTTCTTGTTTTTCTTTTGGTGAATGCAAGTCAGCGTTGGGAGAAGACTTGCAATCGAGAAGAGATTGAATGCAAAAGGATCGACACCGGATGCGGAGTTTAAGGTAAGACTACCATATCCTTATACTTTGTATTTTATGCATGAATGTGGGGTATTATCAAGATAGTTGTTAAAAGTAGGAGACTTTAGACGTTTATCTCTTCCTACACGATTGAACCCTAGTGTATTCCATAGGGAGGTTTTCCCACTATAGCAGAATTGGTGACCATACTGGGGAGCCTCTAGGGTTTTTAGGGGATGTTTTTGGGTGTTTTAATTGGTTTAATTACCTCCTTGAGTTCTCTATAAGTTGTTGAGTCTTCAAGGGATTCTGGTCTGCCATACCAATACTCCCTGCCTGGTCATCTTGACTATTAGTTTTCTTTTTTTTTAGAAGTTATAGAGGTGTATGTGGCCTATAGTGGGTCTGCATGCATACATACACGCCCTACCTTTGGACAACCCACATACATACGTAGGTTTCTTAAGTGTCAATAGTGTGCTTGTGTTAGGAATCCTTTTTCTTAATAAGAGGCACTCATCCTCTTCCCTGATTGAAGCTTGACTTCTCAGGAGTTTCCTGATTTAGTATTGGTCTATGTAGTTACATTATTTAAGTATAGGTTTGGCGTCAATTTCTTTATCTTTCAAGATTGCATGTGTTTTCATTGAAAGGGTTTTGGATGAGTCTGTGAGTCTTTTCTTTTTTAGCCTTTGTGTTTCCTTCCATGACTCCCTGTGATCCGCAGTAGACCAGAAGTCAATTTCTTTGTTCTTTCCTTGTCTGTAATTTTCCCTTTTACTTGCTTTATAAGAAAAGAAAAGAATTCATTTTCAAGTTTCTTATTTTGAAGAATAAAATAAAATAAAATAAAGATTTCATTTTCTTGTTTGGTTAAGTACTTAGGTTAGTTTTATTTATTTATCAGGAAGAACAGTGTTTTCTTAAGTTATTTACTGAATAATTAGGACTTTAAGTAGATCGTAGTCGAGAAAAAATCAGTATTAGGTTTTTTCTTTTAAAATATCTTGGAAAGGAAGTTAGTTATAAAAGTTGGTTAAAGAGTTTTCAATTTGCAAATCTTTTGAAAAAGAAGAAATTTTGTTTCCAACTTTTGTTCTTCTCTTTCTTCTCTTTACAAACACCACTAGTTTCATTTTTGTTCCCTTGAATTAAGATAAACCACTTAAAATTAACGATTAATTAAAATTAATCAAACTTTATGTTTGTAGGGTCCATTAACTAGACTAGGCTAGAGCCTTGATTTAGGTTGGAGAGGAAACTCTTCAAGGCTATAAAACAAACATAGGAGTTTGTGCTAGGGAGTGTATAAGTCCAGTAACGTGGAAATTATTTGGGACCCCTCTCTAACATAGGGGTTAAACACGAGGTCAAGTGAAGAAAAGTAGCGAAGATAACCCCTCCAAATCTAGACCAAGTGTAGTCGAGAACACATATAGTGGACTTATCCTTGGATTTCGTTGATCTCATTTGCCACAAAGATTCGTGGGTATCAAATCCATTAGAGGTCCTCAATCGTCTTCTGTAACACTTGCTTTTGATACCCTCGATAGGTTTCAGTCTTGATACCCTACTCATTGCGGTCCACCCGACTGTCGACTGTACCCGCCTAGTAGTTGTTCACGAGTTGGGAAACTAGTTGCCCTTTTTTTTAGGGACTTACACAGGTGACTACGGGGGTATATTGTGGTACCTAGGACAAACATTGGACCACTCTTTGTAGAGTATACCTAGAGGGTGGTTATGTGTTCGAGCTTCACTTGCACCAGTAAGTTGCTCTAGTGTTGGTTGGTGTAATTGTTCTTCCAACTAGTTATAGTGGTTTTCTTGCTATATCTCATAGGAAAGTTTTTAGTGTGTGTTTTGTTCTTCAGCGTTAGAAAAGTCTTAGTGTGTCATTGATTTTCTCACAGTGGAAGATAAAGAGCTCCACTAGTCGCGAAGGCTTTTGGGCTTGTCGTCGGTTAACTTGGAGCCGCCACCTCCACCATGAAGGTGAAGACTTGACCAGGAAGGGTCATTTGAAGTGACCGGGCCACAAGAAACTGTACCTGAACCAACTATGAGAGGAGAATACTCATATCTGGAGGAACTAACTATTTCTGACCTTGGATCGGAAGCTCTCAGTCCATACAACCCTCCGATCACTGACTTGTTGGTGCCACTTTTGATACAGCTTACCCCTCCAAGGGTAATGCATCACGCGTATCAGAGAGTCTTACAAGAAGCAATGGAATAAAATGGTTCTACTTCGTCAGGGAGTCCTCATACTCCCTCTACAACTTCCACTACTAGGGGCATTCCTCCTCCTAACTCACCTTCGCAGGTCCAGTCCACTATGGTCTCCACCACCTCTACCTCAGGCAGTGGTATGATTCCATCTATGGAGGTGATCACTGTACCTTTCATGCAGAGTGCGACAGGCCCTCTGTTTTCATACAATATACCTAGTTTTGATACAAACTCGGTCCTCAGCTACTCCAACCTACAGACCATGGGTTTGGGGGTAGGGAGATCAAAAAATTCTATGCAAGGATCCATGGGGGGCACCGCAGCCCCCTATAATGGTTTCCCTTACGGAAGGGGTCATATGCCTCCATTGTCCCCCTTGCTTGGTGGTGCTTCTCAGCAACCCACCTGACCGAACATGAACTACAACTCCTTCGAAGCAGGTAGTCAAGGAACTTCTTCCAGTACCACACCGATGGGTTCTTTGCTATTATTTTTTATCGGTGTGTTTGGTAACAACACATTCTCGACAACTACATCTTAGCTGGGGGAAACCCTGGTTTTTGATCACAAAATCCTGCACAGGGTACTATTCTTGCACAGGGGGCACACACTTCTCAAGAACCTTGGAATCAATGGTAGGGATCAGTTCCCTCGTTAGGAATGTCGACAGGGGGAAACCCTTTCCATGGTCAATGGAACACCCAACAAGTCACAGTACCTATGCTCGTCGAATCAGCAGGGGGAAACCCTTTATAGAACCTTTGGAACACAACATCATGATCAATCCCTTCCCAACCCTCAACGTCCTATTACAAGAGTCAGTCGATGACGTCTCAACAAGCATAGTATCTGAATGCTAGCCTAGGCCATGGTTTTTCCCAGAACCTAGGCCAACAGCCTAAATTTTCTTCGAAACTTGGTGCCAACCAAAACCCAGGCTCCTATCCTCCTGTACATATTCAACAACCTAAGCTACCATTTCTGGAAACTTTGCAATTACCAGACTTGTCAAGATTATTAAATGACCCAATCTGTCATGATCCACATTTGCCTCCCATGCCGACCACGTTACCATCAGACATTCCAAAGTTCGAAGGTAAACCTAATGAAGATCTAGGTGATGATGTGACTACCTTTCACCTATGGTGCTCGTCCAACTCATTGAAAGACGACTATGTACATTTGTGTCTATTTCAACAAACTCTCATCGAGAGTGCCGTGAAATGGTACATTGAGCTCGACCACTCAATATACTCTACTTTTGGCGAATTGGAAATGATTTTCTTAAACCATTTTCAATTACTTGTGAGATACGATGCCGACACCGAATTTTTGGCCAACTTTGAGTAGACAAAGGCAAACCATATCTCTAATCACATCCGAGAATGAAGACGTTGGAAGAGTTTGATAAAGGTACCAATCCCACTAGCTTTCCTGTTGGAGTGGTTCATCAATTATTTGGTCCCTCAGTTATCCAAAGACATAGAAATGTCAGGGGTCTTTTAAGAAGAATAAGTGATAATGAGAGCTCAACAACTAGAGTTGATTTACTCTCAGTTTGGTTTACTTTATGAAGTTTTCATAGATGCATCGAGGTCTATACTTGACAAGACCAGACATAATTCTGGACCACATGCCGATGGCATTGTCGGTTCAACACAAGCAAAGCCCATTGATCAGTTGTAAAATCAATTGCAACAATTGTTGATACAACAAACAACAGCCAGCCAAACCTCAAGGATGATTTTAGGGGCTAAATTTCTCTCATGGGCTAATTTTCCATGGTTTTTCCCAAAAAAATATTTGTTATTATAAAAACGATTCTTCCAAATTCTATAGGATAATCTTATTTTACCTTAAAAATCACCCAAATTTTATACAAACTATATAAAATCCTTAGAAATTTGAATATTTTTACAAAAGCATTGTCAAACAGTTTATAGTTGGGATATGAAGGATTAGTAAGATTCGTCAAGGTTTCTACATTTTAAAATAAATTTCCATCCTTAAAATCATCCCTGCCAAACCTCTAGTTCAGATAGTCCCCCTACTCAGACGTTGGATATACACAAACGAACCCGAAGGCCAACCAGTAGGACGAAGGGAAGAAGAAACAACGAAATAAGGGTAAGAGGGATAAGAAACCCACCAATAATGATGGCAGGGATAACATGGAGAGAAAGAAGTCGAAGTATCTGTGTAACCTTTGCATGGAAGACCACACGACTCACCTGTTCGATCAACTCATGGAAGACCAAAATTTATTGGCGCAACAATAGCCTGTTGTGTTAACAAACCCATTTCCACATGGGAAAAATTTAACTCAAGCCTCTGCCAACATGGATGGGGGCAGTTGGGGACCCCCTTAATTCTCTAATAATCCCTCAACCTTGAATGTTTATATGTTGAAAGGTGAAGCTCACATAGCTACTAGGGCACATGATTACAGAATGCCAAGTACTACTGAAAAGGGTAAAGAAGCCAAAATAATGACACACATCCTAAAAGGGGCATTCAAGAAGGCTTCACATAATCCAAACGCGAGGGCCACCTAAAACTACTCTATGGTGGAGGATTTGTCACAAACCCCTTGCGTGATGTCTTCTTTAGAGGTCCTCTAGAGCTTCCCTTCAAAGACAAAGGATCTGCTAGCTGCCTTAAGATCCGCAAGGACATGTAATCTGAGAACTATCATACTTTATACAACCGAATTGAAGCCTCATCTCCCATGTCATGTCACATTTCAGATAGTAGTGACTTACACCACGAAAATGTTTGCCCAAAATATTTTTCGTATGGTGGTTGATGAGGGTGCCTCGACATGCGTGATGTCATTAGCATGTTGGAAGGCCATTGACCAACCCGTTTTGTCTCCTTCACCTACTCCTTTTATGGATTTCGACAGTCGTTCTTTCATACCACATGAAATCATCCCTTCTTTCCCCATGCAATTAGGAGGGAAGATCGTGTGTCAAAGTTGAAGTGGTTGATGCGCCTCTTGACTACAAACTCTTGTTAGGAATGAGTTGGACATATGCCATGCATGTAGTGATTGCTACAGTTTTTTGGGTCTTATTGTTTCCACACGAGGGCCGAATCGTGACCATTTATCAATTTTCCTTCCCAGGCCTGACCCTTCATCAGGGGCATCCATAGTCCCAATGATTGATAACCACAATCCAGCGTCATAAATGTGGGGTTTGGTTTGTGCCCACCTCTCATGGGTACTTTTGATTACCCACCTCCCTTTGGTGATGTCAATGTGATATCAACTATCCCCGACCAGCCTAAGGATGAAATATTTCAAGCGTCGTCATTTCACACGACTTACTTTAATGATCTGTGGAATATTTATTCCCCATCGTCTATGATGGAAGGGACAAGGAATCATGACACATCCATGCCCTTGTTTGCGGTAGAAGTTGTGTACTCTATAGTCCAGTAATATTTCGCCGACCCTGATCCAACTCCTGAACAAGAGTTAGATGCATTTTTCGAGCCTACCTAGGCTCAAGGTTCACTCGCCACTACCAATTCCTTAGAATTGGTCTTTCCCTCTGATGAGGAGATTATGGTGGCATTGACTATTCCAGAAAAACCCTGGAATGATCTCCATCACATATATTATTTTCTCCCAGAGTTAGGAAGAATTGAGTCAGGTGAATTCGTGTTAACTATGACTGGAGATAGGCCTTGTCCTATTAATCCTCTGGCTACACACACAGTTTACGCCGAGGGTAATATGCAAAGAATCACTAAAAATATACCTATAGACATCTCTAGAACCCCTAGCATCGTGGAGAATGTATTCGTCCGAGAAGACTGCTCCCCCGAAGAGATTCAAATCTATACATATTTATTTAAATAATTTCACGACGTTTTTTCTTGGTGTTACGAGGAAATTCCAGGCATTGATCCAAGAATCGTCTAACATGAAATAACAACTTACCCTGATGCCAACTCGGTCTGGCATAAGATTCGTCTGGTTAATCCTCGGAAAGAAGTAGCTATCAAGGCTAAAGTAGAGATTCTACTCAAAGTTGGTTTCATCTACTGCATTCAGTTAACTCAATGGGTGTCAAATCCCATTCCGGTCAACAAAAAACAGGGAATGATTCGTGTATGTATGGACTTTCATGATTTGAACAAGGCATGTCCAAAGGATAATTTTCCCACCTCATTCATTGACCAGATTGTCGATGAATGCGCAGGTTGTGAGGTCTTCTCTTTCATGGATGGTTTTTTTGGATACAATCAGATACAGATTAAGCCCGAGGATCAGCATAAAACAATGTTTATATGTCCATGGGGTATATTTTCTTATCAGAAGATGCCTTTTGGCCTAAAGAATGGTGGAGCCACTTTTTAGCAGGCGATGTCTTTTTATTTCCATGATATCAAACACCTAGTCAGGGCTTATATCGATGATTTAGCATCACGATCTCGGAAGAGATATAATCATCCCATGCACCTCTGACTTATCTTTGAGCGATGTCACTACTATCAGATTCGCTTAAATCCAAAAAAATGTAGTTTTTGCATGACGTCGGCTCATCTTCTAGGTTTTATAGTTTCGACAATAGGGATCATGGTCGATCCTCTAAAGGTTGAGGTGATAGTTAAATTTCCTCCCCCGTGCATAGCCCCTCAACTTCATAGTTTACAAGGAAAAAATAACTTTCTTCAGTGTTTTATCGCAAACTATGCCGAGATCACCAAAGGGTTTATGCATTTAATAAATAAGGGTGTCCCTTTCCTTTGGGAAGAAGTTGCTCAATGCTCATTTGAAGAGTTGAAATGTGCCCTCGCGTCTTCCCCTCTACTTCGTCCACCCAATTATAATACATATTTATTATTATATTTGGCCACGACAAAGTCAACCATCGACATGGTCTTGGTTCAAGAGGACGATCTACTTGAAGAACATGTGATTTATTACTTGAGCCGAGTCCTGGTTGGACTAGAACTCAACTACTCTGATGTTGAGAAACTTGCGTTGGCAACAGTACATGTTTTCCAACAGTTCCGTCACTATATCATGTTTCACAAGACCACTGTCATTATCATCGTGAATCCATTCCAATATGTGTTGACACGACGTGTAATCGGTGAAAATATCAGTATATGGATTGATATCCTCCAGAAATTTGAATTAGATTTTGTTTCTGTGAAATCTAAAAAGTCGATGGTCTTTGGAACTTATCTAAGAAATTTCTGTTGAGTCGGGTGATGTTACGCTCTAAGAATCATCGATTAAAGAAGATATTTTCTAATTTCATCTTCAAACCCCTGGTACGGAGATATACTAGTCTATCTCCAAAATTTGATGTGCCCCACCTCTGCTTCTCACGATGAGCGTTGATGTTTACGCCATCAAGAAAAAAACTATCTCATACTCAAGGACACTTTGTGTTGTTCCTGAGTTTATACTTTAAGGCTCTAAAGTATACTGTCAAGGCATCTGTAAGATAGAAGGAAAGAAGACAAAAAAAGGCAGCTGATTAAAAAAAGGTTAAAGTCAGTTTCTCAACTGTCTCTATCAGAGTTCCCAGTTTTCCTGAATGATGATATCTCTTTCAATTGTTGCCCATGAATGTTTGAGTTTAACCTGATTATTTGTTGTTTGTAATATAGTATTAAATAAATTTAGAGCAATGTTGGTTTGATTTGTAATATCGGGTTCAACGTTAGGCTGTCTTGTAACTGGTACTGTCATGGAAAATAAAAGTAAAAGGGGATAAGCTTCTGTGTTTTACTTTTAGGCTTAGTTATCTCTAACCCACAATGTAAGAAGGACGGGGTTAAAATATGAATTAAAGAAATAACTGGATTAAAGGCCGTTTCTTGTATTTGAGTTAAAACTTAAAGAAAAGGAAACATGCATGATGTGATAAAAACATAAAACTATTAACAAGGTTAGGCATCTGTTTCGGAGGAATCTCACATTGAAAAAAGGAAACTATAAGGAAAGAAGAATATTAATGAAGCATATGAGGTTGTGATCCAAACATTTCAGTTCTTGTATCAATTGATAACCGATACAGAGGAAAGGCTATAAATGATCTGAAAAACAAAGATATATATTTCCACAGTAGAGGTTGTACTAAATTGTAGTAAAGAATTCATTAATAAAATACATGAAAGAAATATGAAAAGACAGAGAAACACATAACTCAAATTTGGCAAGATCCAGAATCTTCAATCTTCTTTTCTATTAATTCATAATTTTTTTATATTTGTTTTCGTCACAATACCCTTTTTTAGAGAAAGAAAAATCCCCATGCTCCTCTTTTTTTTTTTTTATACAAGGTCATCACTGTTTGATAGTTAGTGATCACCTACATTTTAGGAAAAAGAAAGAAAAATAGTTACAAAAACTGCAACATTAACCATTACGTGATTAACTTTCCATATGTTTACCCTTCCAAAAGTGTAAATTTCTGAACGAGACTTCACTATTTTGTTGAAGTATCTCCCTCTTTTGAAGTTGTGCATTCAACACACCTCTCTAAAAAGTGAACAAAAATTATGGGTGGTGTCAGAAGATCTCTACTTTCAAATAAGTAAAACTTTCTCTGTACCTTCAAAAACTAATCTTCAAAACTTTTATCAGTAAACCTGATCATTTGCAATTTCAAATTAGGTTGTACCGACCATCTATCTATCTGGTCCATATTAATTTCTCTTAATTGTGAAATTTCTGCCTGAACCTCCTATAAACTCTCTTTGTAGGCTGACCATTGTTTCACAATATTTATTTGCTCTAGTATTTCAGAGAAATCAATCCTTCCAATTCCCAATGCTTTCTTATCCAGAGAATCAAATATTCCTTTACAGTCATCTTTGATTTCTTTGACCAATCTGTTGTTCTCAACTATATTCGCTTCCCATGCCTTTAGCATAATGTCTCCTCTTATATGTTTTGTGAAAGAAAGTTTTAAATCTATTGGCACCTCCCTGTTCCTTGAACATGTGACAACTTTTTGAAAGGCATTCCTCACTGCTTTAGCTTCTTTTTCCAGTGAACCAATGTTATCGAGAAATTTGCTTACCTCTTGAAAATAATGTTGGATGATCTTTATTTTGGAGATCAACTGTTGTTGTTCAGTTCCTATCTTTATATGAATTTCTAATGAGAGGGTTTGAAAAGATTTTAAATCTACGACCCGACCTTCTGTCATACTTAACCTAACCTGCAACTGATTTACAGGTTCCCTTTGTTGAGAAACTTTCACCTAACTCGCTTGTATTTTCCGTTTCATATCATCAAGGCTAGCTTTAAGTGACTGAATTTCGTGTTTTTCAGCAGTTATGGCCTGCTCCAGACTTTTATTGACTTATTCTCTGATACTCTCCTCAACATTTTTTAATTGATCCTGCAGTTGAGCTATCATGTGATTACTTTTATTTATCCTTGTCTTCATGTTTTCCATAGTAAAGAGGTTTATCATGGCCATGGCTCCCATAGAGCCTTCTATCTCTGTAGAAAAATACTCCTCTTCCATTTTTTGACCATCAATTAAGACCCTGTGATTCTTTACCATGCCCCCTTCTCTCGTATTCATTTCTTACTTCACAATAGCTTTCCTTTTCTTGCTGAAAAAAAATATGAAGGGGGAATTTCATCCCTGGAAATTGGGGTAAGGTCACTTACATATATAGCTCCCATTTGTGGGAATCCAAAGGTGGACTATAGAGGGGTTAAGGAATTTATAGGGCTTCCTAACTCTATGGAACTTGTTTCTCCCACAATCTCAAGTATAACGATATCAACAGTAGGTGATGAAGGAGGGGTGGACCTACCAATTTCGGGAGGTGTCTTGGGCCTCCTCTCTACTTCCGTCTCCAGATCTTCTATTTGTAAGGATTTCTCTAGGTCTTCAATCTATAAGGCCTCTTCATTTTGTGAAGAGCCTTCAGTCTCTTGAGGAAAATCTTCAGGATTGGCTTTATCTTGTGCTTCTTTCCCGAAACCTGGAGGAGCATCTCCTTGTTCCTGAGGAAGGGTGATTGCTTCTCCCTGAAGCACTTTAGGGAGACCGCTCTGTCTGTGCCTCTGGAAGGTATGGAATCTAATTTGAAAGTCAGACGGAAGTGCATGTACTCTTTGTAATACTTCCTCATAGGTCTTAGTTCCCTTGAACATATCGTCACAAGGGGACTCTTCATGCTCATAAGCCTACATATTACAGTGGAACATGTGTTTTCCCACTAACTGGTAAGGATCAAGCTTCCTATGCTCGAGGTTTATCAATTTAACTTCTTCCAGTGTCGTTGCTTCAACTTTGGCATGAACTAAGTTGAGCAATGAGAATTTTCCAATCTGAACAGGAAAAGTTGGCCAAAATTTCTTTTGATTTGTTT
The DNA here is from genome assembly GCA_009831015.1 of Picea engelmannii. Lineage (NCBI taxonomy): Eukaryota > Viridiplantae > Streptophyta > Pinopsida > Pinales > Pinaceae > Picea > Picea engelmannii. Next base: position 529,058 of record ML780181.1, on the reverse strand, counting down.
TCAATTCTACTCCCATTCCAACTGTAACAATTTGGTGAGCCACCTCCCTGCATATTAGTCTGTCAGGGAGGAATTTCGGAAGGGCATGTGGAGGAATCGAGAACCCGAAAACTCTAATGGATGAAAAATTCTCTTCTATGAACCAGTCAGCGATTGTCCTGAGATTTCTTTTGACCTATTCTGAAATGCGGGGAGGCAAACATTCATACAAAATCTGGTGTAGTGGTATTACCACGAAATGAAAAATTTCATAGAACAAATCTTTGGCGTTTTCTTCCCAAAGAATAGAATGATATTCATGAATTGGGTCTGGGTAAGTCAGATTCCAACTCCAATTCATCAAAGGAAAAGGAGTTGAGAAGCATATAGCATCCATGAGGTACGCCGACATGTAGAAATCTACCGGTTGGCCCTTTTCTCTAGAAGTCTGATAGTCCATGACCTCCTTTTCCATGTTATTGGATAGAATCTTGTCCCAATTAAAACTGTAACCCTCTGCTGCTTCATGTAAAAGAGGTACCCATTCTGCAGGGAAAGGGGTGGGACGTTTCTTACCGAAAATTCTACACAACATCCTTGCTATGTAAATCATATATTCATTCAACGAGGCCATGGTGTAAACACCATGGGTGTCAGCCCTGAACTTTCCCTTGTTTATCCACCATTATTTGTTGATGTCAGGATAGGTTTGGTCTACCTCGAAATATTCTTTCCTCTGAAAATTACTCACAAAATCTTGATTATAAACATACTTGGGACTGGGATATAATTTATACATTACTTGTACATGTTCTGGTCTGAAAGAACCAATAAAAACCCATCGGTTGTCCAGAATACTCCTTGTCTTTACATCAGTTCTCTCCAAGGCCCAACTAATCATGTCATTATAGCCTGTGAGTCGTGGTCGTGCAACTATTTTGTGGAGCTCAAACTCCTCTATATCCTGAAGCTTCTTGTTGGCGTCATGAGGTAAGTTTTTTATTTTGTAATCCAGAGTCTCAAAGATCTGTCTCCAGGATCTTATGGAATCGATGGCATGTGGTGTTGTATCAGATATGACGTCCCCGTCTAGACTCGAGCCTTATGTGACCTCTTCATTTTTCCTAGGTGCCTTCTTAGGTGCCATGAAATCAGTGCTATGTCAGAGATTTGTTCACAGAGAAATGTGCTTAAAACCTTGAAAGAGTGAATAGCTGCATATGTAAGGGATAACTTATGAAGTTCAAAAAATAAGAGTTATCAACCTTCGATTTCACATTTAAACGAGTGTACAGATGCAAACGTCAAAAAATAAATGCTCTTTTAATGGAAAGATATACATGGAGATACACTTTCATGTTGAAAAAATATCTTCACTTATCCGTTATCAATACTGTCGTATATCGGTAATTTCAAAAGTGAAGTTTCGAAAAACGCTACTCTCCTCAATTTTCGAAATGCGAAAGGTGGATTAATTCTCATTAACGTTGTTTGAAAAATAATTAACCTGAAACTTAAACCCTATTTAGAGATAAACATGAACTCGCATTTTGGAACTTCGGGGATCTTGTTGTGGAGGGATAAGTCACAAGCAATCCCCGAATGGCGAAATTGTGAAGAGATTAGTGAGGCACTAAGACATGTATTAGGGATTAAATAAAACTACGTTGATAATTAATTAACCTTTTAACTTTCGGTAAAACAAGGATCGTGAATCTGAGGGTTGAGAGTTCTGAAGCGCTTCAACATAGAGAAAAACCCGAAACATGAAAGATTAAGGGGAAGATAATTATTTTTAAAAATTTAAGTAATTACAGGTTTCAAGAGTACTTCGTGGAAAGCAATGGGAAAGGTAACCTTCGTTTCTCCCCCGTTTTAAACTCTTCCTTTACATATAAAAAAAAATTCGGGACATTGGCACCGGGAAAAAGGAAAGGCTGAGACTCATGCTTTGGGAAAAACTGAATCCCAAAAACCCGAAAAGGAAAAAAGCTCATATTTCCCTTTGATTAAGGGTAGCTCCATGACTTAGGAAAAATTAAGCCTTAGATTTATTTATTTATTTATTTTTCCTTAAGATAGAAAGAAAATTAAGCTTTGTGTCAACATTTAGGCTCCATCTAGGGATCTTGTCTCCTTGTGGGATGAGAAGAACCTAGAGATCGAGTGCCTTCATTGGGAAATGGAGTCATAAGTCTTAGCTTTGTGAAACACCAGAGTAGAATCTCGACACTAAAATGAAAATCTCTTCAAGACTAAAGATCCGACTATCTCGAGCAGGATTTTCAATAAAATTTTCCTGAAACTGAGCTCAAAACTACGTAAGATAATCAAGACCAAACTAATCATCCTATCAGGGTTCATTTGGTTCTATTTATCTCAAGGTAAGTATTTTTGTTGTGTCCGCTAAGGATATCCCCGAAATCTATGATAAAATTCGGCCGAAAGGAAGAGAAATTACCAGAACATCTTGTAATTCGTGTATGACAGCTTTTAACAGATACAAGGATATTTCTTCACTACCAGCAAGCCTGTTCAGTACCCCAGTGAAGTTATCTGACTTCCCATATTGAATTTCCTTTCACCACTTCACTATTTTCAAACATTTAAATGTTGAGATGAGGGCAATCAATAAATGAATTTCCTTTCTTCATCTCTTTGGACTAGATGGGGGCAATCAATATTGAATTTCCTTTCACCATCTGTCCATATTTATTCTTTTATATTTTTGAAGTGGGGGCAATCAACGAGTATATGATATACGAGGGAATATTTTTTTTTTGAAAAGAATCAAAATCTGTCAACTCATTTAGATAGTTCCGGGTTAATCTTCTTTCCTGCCTTCAAAAATCATGGGCTTCAAAGAACTTCTTAAGGGAAACCTTTTGAATTTTAGTCCAGGAGACTTCCTTGAGTAAAAAGAATCAGTTATTCCTATTAGGATAACTAGTAAGGTCGAGATTAACCTAGGCATGTTTGTGATCCAGTTAAAGGAAAATAATTTTCTTAAAAAACACAACCCATGCCCTTTCTCGAGATTTTGTTTGATATTTTTCAAGACTAGAGTGAGACCTCTTCTAATGCCAGGAAACTTTTGAGGTCGGATCCCCATGGTTAAGTGGGAAAAAGGGTTTACTATGGCTTAGAGGAGGGTAAAGAAGGGTCCCTATATATATATATATATTGAATATTGTACAAAAGCATGAAAACAAACCGGTATGTACAATGAAAATTTAAAAAACATATTATTGCATGAAGTGTTTAAGATGTCGCCCATTTACAAGGGCGTTGAGGATGTCTCCATGTAGGTTTTCTAATAACCAGGCGTTTTTTCCCTCCGAGGTTGAAATTCTGTATAGACCGGACCAAATCAGATCGAATTTACCATGTTTTCCGGCGTCCTCTTTTTTGTCTTCCCATTTCAAGACCAAATCACCAGGGAGGAATTCTCTATCTTTAGCCTTTTGATCAAACAAGGCCTTCATTTTATCCTGATATCTTTGTAACCTTTCATTTACTTCGGCCCTATTTTTCTTAACTTCGACCAACTGGTTTATCCTTCTGGTAACATCATTGGGTTTTTCATTTGAATCCTGCCAGAGCTTCATCACTGGTAGGGCTAAGTTTATTGGCTAAATGACATCAGTGCCATATACCATCTGGAAAGGATAAATCCCAATTGACCTTTTAGTACTTATTTTGTTGGCCCATAGTGCATATTTTAGATGAATATTCCATGCTTTCTTGTTTTCAACTAAAACATTTTTTATCACTGCAATGAGGCTTTTGTTGGATGATTCGGCCAAACCATTTCCTTGTGGATAGTAAGTTGTAGAGTGTCCTAGTATGATGTTATATTTTTGGAAAAAATTTATCATGGCCCTCGATTTAAAAGCTTGTGCATTATCATTGATTATCTTTTGGGGGCACCCAAATATGGATAAAATATTATCTTCCAAGAAACTGATTACCATCGAATCTGTTGCATTCCTGGTGGGAATAGCTTCCACCCATTCAGTGAAGTAATCAATAGCTATTAGGATCCATTTTTTCTGCACACTGGAGTGTGGGTGAATTTATCCAATGAAATCAAGTCCCCATTGCTTGAAAGGGGCTTCCGTTTTAACTAGTATAAGGGGTAGAGTTGGGATCCTTTGTTTTCCTACGAACAACTGGCAAGGGAAACAATTTTAAACTCTGGTGTTCACTTCTGCAAACAATTTGGGCCAGTAGTATCCAGCTCTTAAGATCTTGTAAGTTGTTTCTTGCCATGCATGATGTCCTCCACACACCTCGATATGGAATTCATCTATAACCCCCTCTGTTTCAGTTTCGACTAAACACCTCAGTAAAAAACCCAAGGGGTCTTTCCAATACAATTTAGTATCTATGATACAATACTTTACGACATGTAACTTTAACGTCCTAGCTTTTGATGGGGTTAACTCAGCAGGACATAGGATCTTAAGTATGTAATGGACGATGTCGCAATACCACGCTGAAGTGGAAAAATTATCTTGAATCTCGATCGTAGGTGCATTGGAATCAAGCTCGTTTATTTCCAGATATCCCATGGTCTGTTGCAGTTGATTTATCCCTAGTGCTTTTAAGTTTGATTCAGCAAGCAATTTGGTCAAACCCTGACCTTTAATAATTTTAGTTGGTTTGACTTCTAGGTCAAATTCATGGATCTTAGCCAACCACCTGCCTCTTCTTCCGTCAATGTATGGTTGCACTAGGATATATTTAACAGAGCTAGAAGGTACATAAGCAATGACTTTCGAGTGCAATACGTATGTTCTGAAAGATTTGAGGGATTTGACCATTGCATAGGCTTGTTTCTCCAATATGTCGTATTTCAACTCGACATCCCTAAGACTTTTTCTAAAAAACGCAATAGGTCGCTCAAAACTCTCCTCATTTTTTTGTAACAATACGACTGCTATAGTATGTTATGAGGCCAAAGAAAAGATCAAAAACTCTTTTGGTGTAATCTGGACTAACCAATACTAGAAATTCTCTTATTACTTTCTTGATACATTGAAAAGAGGCTTTGGATTCTCTCGTCCATCTCACTTTTCTGTCTTTTTTGAACATATATGTTATCAATTTCACAATTTCGGAAAAATTAGGGATGAATCTCCTCAAGAAATTTATTTTTCCTAAAAAAGACTGAATTTCTTTGACATTTCTAGGAAAATTTATTGTATCTATTGCCTCAACCCTTTTGGGATAAATTTTGATTCCATCCTTAGACATGATATGGCCCAAGAGTTTACCTTCTTGCATTGCGAAATGATATTTCTTGGGATTGAGTGACAAACCAAACTTTCTGCATTTCTCAAAGGTTTGTTTAAGATGCATTAGATGTTCTACATCAGATTTGGAGAAAATAGTGAGGTCATTGGGGTAGATAACAATGAACTTATCTCTCTCACCCATGAAAGCAATATCCATGGCACGCTGAAAAGTTGCCCCTGCATTCATTAAACCAAAAGGCATCTTGTCGTACATAAAAGTGCCCTAAGGGGTAGTGAAAGAAGTTTTTTCTTTATCGTTTGGATGTATTGCAATCTAATTGTAACATGAAAAACCATCAATCATAGACATCATGTTAGCTCCAACTATTTTTTCTAAAACATGATCCATCTTAGGTAATGGGTAATTGTTCTTGAGTGAGGACCAATTCAGGTTCCTGAAGTCAACACATAGTCTGATCTCGCCGTTTTTTTTTCTTACTGGGACTAGATTAGCTACCCACTCATAATATCTTAGAGGGACTATAATTTTAGCATCCAAGAGTTTCTTAACCTCCTTTTCTATCACCAGTAACAGGATAGGGTTAATCTGCCTGAGTTTCTGCCGAAAAGGCTTGACACCTGGTTTTAGTGGGATTTTGTGTTCCATTACAATCGTGTCATAAGTTCTCAACTCGTCATAGGACCAGGCGAAAACATCTTTGTACTTTTGAATAAATTCAACATATTTACCTTTGATCTCGGGAGACAGATACCTAGACACTTTAACTAATCTAGGTTTCTCTTCGATACCTATATTGCAATCCTCGACCTCTTCTGGCTGAGGCTGTAAGGTAGTCTTCAAAGGGATGTCATTGTGGTTAAAAATCCTTTCCAAGGGAATCAAGCCCTTGGGTATTTGATTATTTTTCAAAACTAGCATGTGGTGATTTGCGATTTTATCTTAGAACTCTTGGGGGTCTTCCCCTTCCTACATGATCCAAATAGGATCATTTTGATTTTCTTGGTCAGCATGCGTTTCGACAAGCTCATCTATAGTCTCTAAATTTGTTTGGAGTTGTTCATCATCCTCAAAGACTTGCCAATGTTGTATGTTATTGGGTATGGAAGGCCTATGTCTCATCTGTATGTGGTATTTGAATTTGAAGGCAATGTGAGGTTCGAAAGTCGAAGAAGCTTTGGCTAAGGAATTTTCCTGTTGATTTTCAATTCTCGGAATGAAATGAATATTAATAGAAAAAAAAAAAAATTCGATTAGGTCCCAAACACAATTTTGAAAAGACCTTAATCTAGAATGTTTGGCCTGGTACTGGAGATTGACTTGTTTTACGATTAACTCTGCATCACCAAAAATTTCCAAGTTTTAAATTTTCATTCTCCTAGCGGCCTCTAATCCCAACACTAGAGCTTCATACTCACATATGTTATTAGTGTGGTCAACATTCCATTGTAACCTATAAGATAAAGGGATAACAAATTGTTTATCATGTGCTACAAAAATTACTCCATCCCTAGCTCCAAGATAAGATGAGGCACTGTCAAAAAACATTTTCCACACACCTGTGCTATATACATCATGTTCTATTAGTTCCTTTTCTTTTTTTATTTTCTATACAATTTTCTTCTACACAAGAATCAACATCATCCTCTAGAGATAATATACAATTACCTAAATCCTAATCAACAATATATACAAAGTAATTATTTGGGCTGAGAGGATCACTAACAGTAAATGATAATCTGGTTTCTCTGTACAAACGAGTGAACTAGCCTCCGAAAATTGGAATCATTGCATACGTCATATCAAGTTGAAGAGAGCCTCCAAGTTTAGCACCCCAGGACTGAGACAAGAGCATGTCATACCTCAGAGGTATATCTACGACGACCACATCCATTAAAACACTCTTCGAAGGTACCTATGCAATATTTATGACCAAGTCCTTTATCATGCCTAAACACTTGACTTTCCTCGAGTCAAATGAATATAAATATCGATAAGGCCTGGTGATTTCTAGGCCGAGTCTGTCCATGATAGTCTTAGGAATTACATTGTGAGAGGCTCCAGAATATAACATGTAATTATGGAGAAAACGATCGAACACTTTCAAAGTGATGTAGAAAGGGGCAACGGTGTCTCTAGCACCTTCAAAATGTGGGCCAAAAACTATGTTGGGCTTATCATCTTCTAGATTGATGGCATCGGCCTGACTTTTGTTTTCCGAAAAATTAATCATTTTGGCAAAAAAAATTCGGTATATCGGGTTTTTGGCCAATTCAAAAAGGGGGATAGGGATTTTGATCTTCTTGATCTCGTTTTCTAGATTAAAACTTCCCATGGTTTTGTCAATTTCCATGGTTTGAGCATCCAACCCTTTCTTTTCATCTTTCCTTGGCTGGGGATACTTTGTTTCAGTAACATGGTTGTCGAGTTGTCATGTGCTCAAGGGTGACGCTTCTGCTATATTTGTCTTGACAAACTGTGTATTAGCGGTTTTAGTCTCTTCAGTTTGTTTGTCAGTCAATTTTGAAACTGCTTTGTCAATTTCAACCCTCGGCAGTATATGTTTAACCGGAGTGGTTGTGAGAACCCTGTTTCTAGGTCTTAGGTTGTACTTCTAGTGAAGCTCATCCATTAAACCATTTTCTATTCCTTGATAGGTTGAATCCTCTGAAACACTGTTGTTCTTGTTGTTCTCAGTCAAAACAATTTCGTAATCTTGTCTTGTTACATAAGGTTGCAAACAATCATCACCAAGATTGTTAATATCTTCTTCTAACTCCTCGAAGTCTTCTACATCTAGTCCTCCTATAAATTTTGTTGGACACACCTACCACACTTAGAGGGGGGGTGAATGAGTGTGGGGCTCTTTTTCCCAAAAATTCCCTCTTGCACAAAAACTCATCAATTAGCATTCAACATTTATTCATTACCCATTGTTGTCATTTATAACTAGTTATATGTGATCACATATCAGCAACATATATCAACAATATATCATCAACAAGTCATCACCACAATGAACACAAAGAACAGAAGATGTATGTACAATTTTCTTTTTATTACAGACTACAATCCTTGGGGTTTATCAGCAACAACTGAATAGAGTACAACTCTACAAGAGCACCAGCTCTATATGCAAGACTCAGCTTGCATTCTCAGTACCAACTGAGATGAGGCAACAATCCTCGACAGATATCAATCTATACCATAAACAAGAGCATCAACCATGCACCAACCTGTGCCAAACAACCTGTAATCAACATGTACCATAAAAAAGTGCATCCAACCATGTACCAAGTATATACCAATCATGTGTCAACCACTCATCAACAATGACTCATCAATATGTACCAACATCATCAACTATACACCTCATGTATGTGCCAACTCATCAACTGCTTGTCTCAAACATGACTAGTTTTGGATTAGTCAACAACCCTAACTTGAAATAATCATAACTTTGTACCTGCACTGAATAAAGATATGAAACTGATACACAATTTTATTTAGTGTGTTTTATGCAATTCCTCCAAGTGGCACTACTTGTAACCTCTCAAAAAAGGAGTTATAGAAAAAATGGCATACCTTGCTGAATTCTGGCTTATTCTAGAGAGAAACCTTGTAGAGAGCTCCCCGCACAAAATATTTGATGAAATGATATGAACCTGTTACACAACATACTAAATATGGTAACCTAACCAACACATTTGGTCTCACTTAATTTGGATCTTTTATGAAGAAGTTATGACGTTTTTACCCGAAACACCTGATTTTGACTAGTTTCAGGACTGGCCACAAACCCTATTTTCCACAGAGTGTAACTCCCAAAATAAAACGAACCACAAGCTGAGTTTTTAACCACAGATACTTGGATATGTTTTCTCACTTTCATAGAAATTTCAGGATCTGAATCATTATAGAAAAAAAGTTATAGCGAAAATGGTGAGATGACCTGAAAATAACATACCTTAGGAAGCACCATCAAAAGAATTTATCCTTCCTTGCAT
>ML780181.1:463170-514168 GCA_009831015.1 Picea engelmannii | reverse complement strand
AAATGGAATGACAAGCACTATCCATCTAGGATAGTTTCACCAACAATTTCCTTGATCTTCATCTCTTTATTCCTCATACAAGCATGGGTCCTCCAACCATTCTTCTAGGATAACTCAATCTGTAAAGCGTCTTCCCGTGAGGGATTTCACCATAAGGGGACCACTTTGTAGTTCATCCATTTGTGCACCTTATCAATCATGATAAGACAATAATGAGTCATCTATACATTTTTCCAACAATGCATCATATACCAATGAAACCACATCGATCCATCATGTATCAATGACAACTCATTGATCCTCCTTTGACATCAATCAATCATTTGACATCAATCAATCAAACCATCGGCATCAATGACAACATGATCCAACAAAGTTTTCACTTTTAAAAGGGGTTTGAATTTTTTGGTCTTCATTTTTTATTTGTTTTTGATGATTTTGAGGGTTAGGGTTTTTTCTAAATTCTTTTCTAGGGTAATGTTCATTTTTAGCCTGCTCTAATTCCATCCTCGAGATTTTGTTTGATAGTTATTTGATGATTCAGGCCATATCATCCATCTTGTCCTCTGAAGATCTTCCTGATCCAGAGGGTCCTCCTTGCTCCCTGTATCTCCTAATTTCTTTGTTTCCGGTATTGAATTTGGTTTTCAGCTTACCTGGTGCCATCATATTTGATTCGATTTCCAAATCATCATCTTGCATTTTGGTGAGATCCACTGATATTCTCTCTCTTAATAAAAGGGAAAAATCAAGGTCAAAAGCTCCATCGAAAGTTACCTTTGCAGCAGGTTGTGAGGGTTTGACCTCAGTGGGAATTTTGTTGTACAATTTATTGAAACGTTGAGTGAACTCGAGAACTCATTCAGATTTTTTCTTTCGAAGATCCCCGAATTCAGTTAGATAATAAAGATGGTCTTTCCATTCACCCCACTATTTGATAAAATCATTTTCAAGTTCATCGTATGAAGGTATAGATCCGACTGCTAGACCTTGGAACCAGGTCCTCACCTTCCCCTCAAATTTTTGAACCAAGAGTCTAGAATATACATCCTCATGTTCTAACCTGAGAATGTCGGGAACTGATTGAAAAAATTTATGTGTTCAGCTGCTGTCAAATCGCCTTCTCCTGTGAATTTGTGCAGGTTTTTCATGTAATTTTCTAGCAAATCATGGAGAGGGACAGGTAGGACGAGACGGGCATATCTTGCAACAACGTTTGCAAATATTCAAGGAGGCGGTACTTGACCACCTACTCCTCCTCCCAGACCACCCGTGGAAGCACCTCTGGCCGCACCCATTCCAGCTGCGGCCATTGGGGATTTAGCGGGAAAGGTTTGAGGGTTGCAAGGGAGGGTTTGAAGGATTATTGACGGGGATGAAATTTGAGAGGAAGGAGCTTGGAGAATGTGGATTGGTTCCTTCAAAATCACAAGGTGAAGATATCGAAGAGTCAACAGAAGCCGAATCAAGATATATAGGGTAATTGTTTGAGTTTTGAGAGGTGGGAAAACGAACCTCGAGGAGTGAAGAGAATTCAGTTGCAACAGGAAGCGAGGTGGAACTTCACTTTCTATTGGTATGGGAAAAGGTTGAGATAACCTCGGTCCTAAAAATAGGTAGAACCAAATTCAATTTTGGGTTGTAACATTACCAACAGAGCATTTCATGTTAGGGGATGGGGCACTTGATTCCCTCTGTTGATCTTCGGAGTCAGACTGTGTGGATTTAAGTTGAAAAAATTGATTTACAGATAAAGCAGTGTGTCGAAAGTGCTTTCTTGATTTTAGAATTTTTTCATGGTTGGAAAAAGGCGAAATCTACTTATCGTCTAGATTTCTTCTAGTGTTCTTCTGGTTTAAAGCCAGTTTAAACAGCGTGGACTCACCAAGTGAAAGGTAAGGGTAGCCTTAGGAGATTTCCAAATGTCGCTCACTACCAAAGAAGGAAAGTGTCAATGTCGTTCTTCCTAGGGAAAAAGCTTCATTACTCCGTTCCCCGGCAACAATGCCAAAAATATTTTGTTCCTGAGTTTATACTTTAAGGCTCTAAAGTATACTATCAAGGCATCTGTAAGATAGAAGGAAAGAAGACAGAAAAAGGCAGTTGATTAAAAAAAAATTAAAGTCAGTTTCTCAACTGTCTCTGTCGGACTTCTCAGTTTTCCTTAATGTTGATATCTCTTTCAAGTGCTGCCCACGAACATTCAAGTTCAACCCTATTATTTGTTTTTTGTAAGATAGTATTAAATAAATTTAGAGCAATGTTGGTTTGATCCAAAATACCGGGTTCAAAGTTAGGTTGTCTTGTAACTGGTACTGTCATGGAAGATAAAAGTAAAAGGGGATAATATTCTGTGTTTTACTTTTTGGCTTAGTTATCTCTAACCCACAATGTAAGAAGGACGGGGTTAAAATACGAATTAAATAAATGATTGGATTAAAGGATGTTTCTTGTATTTGAGTTAAAACTTAAATAAAAGGAAACATGCATGATATCAATACTGTTATATATTGGTAATTTCGAAAGTGAAGTTTTGAAAAACATTGCTCTCCTCAATTTCCAAAATGTGAAAGGTGGATTAATTCTCATTAACCTTGTTTGAAAAAGAATTAACCTGAAACTTAAACCCTGTTTAGAGATAAACACGAATTCGCGTTTTGAAACTTCAGGGATCCTGTTTTCGAGGGATAAGTCATAAGAAATCCCCGAATCACGAAATTGCGAAGAGATTAGTGAGGCACTAAGACACGTATTAGAGTTTAAATAAAACTAGGTTGATAATAAATTAACCTTTTAACTTTCAGTAAAACAAGGATCGGGAGTCTAAGGGTTGAGAGTTCCGAAGTGATTTAGCATAGAGAAAAACCTGAAGCACTTCAGCATAGAGAAAAACTCGAAGCGCGAAAGATTAAAGGGAAGATAATTATTTTTAACAATTTAAGTAATTATAGGTTTCAAGAGTACTTCGTGGAAAGTAATGGGAAAGGTAACCTTCATTTCTCCCCCCTTTTAAACTCTTCCTTTACATATAAAAACATTTTTGGGATATCGACACTGGGAAAAAGGAAAGGCTGAGACTCACGCTTCGAGAAAAACCGAATCCCGAAAACCCGAAAAGGAACAAAGCTCAGATTTCCCTTTGATTAAGGGTAGCTCGATGACTTAGGAAAAATTAAGCCTTAGTATTTATTTATTTATTTTTATTGTTTTTAAGATAGAAAGAAAATTAAGCTTCATGTCAACACTTTGTATCATCGAGGTGTAGATTTCATCCTTTGTCGGTGCCTCACTCATGAAGAAGCATAACTCATTCTTAAGGACTACCACACTGGAGCATGTGGTGGTCATTTGTTTGGGTTGGAAACAACCCAAAAGATTCTACAATTCAGTTAATTTTGGCTGATGTTAATCAAATATTGCATTGAATCGGTCAAGAAGTGTCGTCTGTGTCAGATCTTCTCTCGAAATATGAGGGCACACCCTTCTCCCATGCTTATCGTCATTACCTTTGGCCCCTTCAATAAATGGGGGATTGATTATACTACATGCCACCCCCTTCAGTTAGGGGGGCACCCTTATATCATCATAGCAATAGACTACTTCACTAAGTGGTTCAAAGCTATGCCAACATTCAAAGATGATGGCAAGACAACACCTCTCTTTTTGTTCAATTAGATAATAGCAAGGTTCGACATCCCGAAGGAGATTGTCACTGACCATGGCAGTCACTTTCAAAACAAAATGATGTCCAAGTTAACATCAAATCTAGGGTTGAGGAGAGAAAACTCATCACCTTATTATGCACAATCGAATGGTCAGGTAGAATCCGTGAATAAGTCTCTCAAGACCATTCTACAGCGAACGATCAATTCGGCCAAGTCAAATTGGAATTTGATGTTATACTCGACATTGTGGGCCTACCGAACGTCTGTAAAGACTGCCACCAGTTTCTCACCTTTTCAACTCGTTTACGGGTTGGAAGCAGTCTTGCCTATATAATTCCATATCCCATCTCTTAATTTGGTAGCACAGTTATTGCCAGATGCTTCACCGCTTAAGGAACTCTTGTTATATATCGAGCAGCTCGATGAGCAATGACGTGATGCAACCTTGGCTAACAAGGCTCACAAGCAAAGAGTCAAATGTCAGTATGATCGATTCGTTCATCCTCAGATTTTCTCCAAAGGTGATCTTGTCTTAGTCTATGACCAAGATAAGGATCCGCTAGGGGTAGGAAAGTTCAAGCCCATGTGGTTCGGACCATTCATTGTGAAGAAGGTATTAAAGAAGGGCACTTATAGTCTAGTTGATTTTGAAGGTAACGCTTTAGCGGATCCTAGAAATGGGATCTATATCAAGAATTATTACTCGTAGGTGGGTCTCCTTGGGTGACTTCGTGTATATATGTATAGTTTGTATACAATTTTGTTTTGTACTTTTTATTTTATGGACTTGTCATTTTGATGTCATCTTTTTCACTGTGGAAAATGTCAAGTGACTCATAGGTGTTTGTTGGGTTCGTGGACGATGCTAGCCGACACACTCAGAGGCTTTCTTCCGTAGCTTGGGTGATATTCACACCTCAAGGCTAGTTGCTATCTTCTAGAGGTATCTGTTTAGGTGATGCCACAAATAATGTCACCGAATACAGTGTCGTAATAGAGTTACTTCGTAAAGTGTTGTTGGGAAATAATACCCTACGGACCAACAAGCTAGGGCTAAACTTGCATGCAGATCATGACCCTTAAGAAATCACTTTTGACCTACCACCCCAAACCAAAAACCCTTTTTCACATGCAAACATGGAAAGAACCTACTAACCTTTTTACTGATGTTTGGAGTATATCCTCCATTGCGCTTTATCCGCTTGCTTCTGCTGCTCCTTCCAAAGACAATCCTACAATCAAGACAAAACACTACGCATGCATGTTATTTTTCTACTAGAGGGTTAGAGATTAAGAATAAATCGAATAACACATATAAAACTCATGCATTGGGATGGGAAAAGTATTCTTTATTAATCTCAAGATGAATCAACTTACAATAATGATAGATATCGACCACCGCTCCTTGATCCTGATCCTGGGCTCCTCCTCTTCTTTGTCCTCCAACTGCTTTGCTTGAATTCTCCTTAAGCTTGAGGAAAGGCTAAAGGGTTGGGACAAAATGGATTCAACAATTGGGCAGAGTTTCTTTGCTATGATTTTTCCTCCTCCAAATAGTACCCCTACCCCTTCTTTTATAGGCTATAAGGAGCTAGGGTTTTGGATGAACTCTCGACCATGCATGGTTGGGAGTTTCAGTTAACTGACCCAAAGCTTTTTGTCCCGTCGGCAACTTTCCTGTTTTTGTTCTTTGTTAGGTAAACGCGGGCTGTAGTAGGCCAACCAGCGTTCCAACGCATGCAGTAGTAGGCCTGCCAGCGTTCCAACACGTGCAGTAGAGGGTTAGGGCACGTGCCACTTGATTTGAGAGGGTTTTCCACAGTTTATTCAGCATGGCTTTGGCAAGGAAGAGATAAGAGTTGGCCTGATGCCAGGTAAGCATGTGTGGTGCAATTTAGGGTTATAACAGATGCCCCCTAATGTATGAGGTCAGAAGAGCATCTGATGGCTGAAATACATTACCAATTCTTTACCAATCTGTATTGATATGATGAATGAGTGAGCCCAGGAATCAGGAATCAGGAGGTGTCGTCTGCAAAAATATCAAATGTCTCACCGAGGCGGGCATACCCATGATCGAGATAAAATAGAACCATGGGTACCAATAAAATACATTGTAGGTCCATGTCAAACAACTATGAGGAGTAGCCGCGAACAATACACAATGGAGCTACATCTTGAAATCAGAAAGATATACATCTAAAGTATCCATCTCCCAGAAGCGGATTTGGCCTGATGGTTGTACTTTAGAGCTCGAGTAACAACTTCAAAATCTTATAAAACTCGGGTAGGAGTGTAATATGAGTGTACGAATGCACTACCCAGAGGTCTTTGATGGCTCGTCGGTTATGGACTTGATAATCTTGATGATCGGACTAAAGGCTTCAGTGATTTCGAACAAAGACTTGATTGGATGTTCAGGATGGTCGGGTATGCGGACAAGAGACATATTGCAGAGGGGCCGAATCAGGCTTAGTGACAAACTTCCCTTGGACAATAGCATGACAAGTGATAAGACTCAGGCAACATATCTGGTAATCATAAGTCTACGAAGAAGGAGGCAACGAAAACTCTCCATATGTTTGGAAGAGTAACCAAACGGTGGAGGACACAACTCAATATAGCGAGCAAAGCTTCCTAAGGTCGTACTACATCCCCAAAGTCTGATGAATCAAATGGACAGATGTGCTTTATCCAAGGGCGACTCATGATGCTGCCAATAAAGAAAATACTTTTCCCATCCTCTTTTTGGGATATATTTGATTTTTTTTTCGTTCTTTTCGATGATTTTTTAAAAAAAAGAATAAAGGAATATTACGTTACAGTGGAGGAAGGAGTACAACAAACATACAAGCTCAAGGCACAAGGACAAGACTGATGTTCTAGGGAAATGATACTTGGGAAAAATCCTCCAGTGGCCAAAGGTGTTAAGACGCAAAGGAAAACTGTTACTAGGATGATGTGTAAAGGATGCAAACGCGGTTGATAGAACACACAATGGTAATGTCCTTCGATGTAAGTTTAACGAGCCCAAAGAAGGGAAGATCGGTGATTTTTCATATTTAGAGAGTCTGAAAAAGCATAAAAGGAAACTCCATTGGGGTACCTTTTTCGTCAATAGTCTAGCCGGCTCAAAAAAGGGGAAAACTAGCACCGATTAGACGTCAATTCAAAACCATTTTAATGAGTGTGACAAGGACAAGATCACTCGGCTATTTTTTCAATTTTAAGGAGTCTGAAAAAACTTAACTATGGACTCCGTCAGGAATGTTCTTCTGGACCAATTTAACGAGTGTGAAAGAATAAGGTCACTCGGCGATATTTTCAATTTTAGGGAGTCTGAAAAGAGCTTAACTATGGATTCTAGGGGGGTTTCTTTTTCGTAAATTTAGTCCCTCAGGCCTGAAAAAGGAATAAAATCTTACCTGAGGATACTCTTCTAAAGAACTGGAGTTCAATAGAGTATTCCTTTGTTCGTACAGTTGACCATCTGGACCGAAAAAGGGGTAAACTACCGTCGGACAGACGTGACTTCAAATTTCAGTTTAATGAGCGTGAAAGATCACAAGATCGCTCGACAATCTTTTCATGTTTAGAGGGTCTGAAAAGGGCTTAAAAGGAGAACTGTTATGTTTTGGGAGTTCGAAGGGTAAGACAAAGAGTGAAAAAGACCCATGCGAATGAGGCTCAAACTCATATTCAGGAAAGACTACACGGACTCCCGAGCCTACAGTGTTAGTAGAAACGTCATGGACACCATAATGAAACCAGGAACTACCTAGGGCATCCATGTTTTAGAAAGCTCTACCACTAAGTTGTGACACTTCTAGAGCAGATATGACAGTTCTGTGTCACAACCGGATGGGATCGATCCTATATCGTAAGAACAAAAGGCAACAAGATGCAACAGTTGGGATGAAATCCTACCCTATATGCTCAAGTTGATTTTTTTGGAAAATTTTTTTATGGACCGTCCATATATTTTTATTTTTATTTTTTGAAACTCAATAAAAAAAGTCCCAATACCTAATCAAATCCCTCCCATATAACTCCTGGATCACTCTAAATGGTTTTTGGTATAAAGAAACTGATAAAGGGGCCCAAAAAAGTGACAAAAAGAGGCCAAAAAGTCTATAAATAGAAGCTGGCAGCTCCTTATCACCATTGTTGATTTGGAAATTGACTCTGGAGCGAAACGACCCCCTTTGCCAAGGATCATGATTCCGGGAGCTACAGTGGACGAAACGGACTTCTGCTTGGACCAAGTAAGTACAAACTCCCTTATCTTGCAATTCAATACTTAACTTATTGCGTTTAAGTTTGTTTTGGGGGTGGTCGTCGACCTCAAAGAGGTCGGCCCTAGGAAAACGTGGGTTGTCCAGGGACAGCCCGCGGGTACCCGCGTGCAGAGCCAAAGCTACACGCGGGTACCCGCGACTGTTGCCTCGACAGACTTCATGATAGAGGGGCAATCCTTGGTGCCCACTGCTGAGGATATTTACTTTCTGACTGGTCTCTCGAGGAGAGGGGAACCAGTCAATTTTCATACTTTTCCTGCGGGGCCGAGCAAAGTCTCAGAGATGATAGAGGAGTATTGTGAGGCTGGTACCGATCAGAGATCTTCGTCGGTACCTGTGAGCAGGATTACCAGCCTCGCTCTCCATACCATTTTATCGTTCATTGGGCGGATCACCGGCTCCGCAGTCGTGCATCAGGCTTCGCGCGCACAGATGCACTGTGCAATTCAGTGCATGAATGAACAAATTTTCGACTGGAGTACCACACTACTAGCAAGCATGACAGGTCAGTTGACATATTGCAGACAGTGGACACACAGGAACTTCAGGTTTGGGACCATCCTGTGTTCGTTTTTCTTTGAGAGAGTTCCATGTTTTAGTCCTCGGCTGACAGTACAAGGACATCTGGCTACTTTCCCCGCAGTATGCAGATGGGAAGCATTGTTGCCGTGACAGGGTGGTGGAAGGACCACAGAGGCCTTCAACAACGACTTTTTCTCTTGGTTGTCGTGACAGATCCCAGCTATTGAGGACTACCCATACGCAAGGATTGACTTCTCCAGAGATCTAGCGATACCAGTGCCTCCTAGTGAGGAGCGAGGGGAGATGGGTAAGTCTCCACCTATACAGTTTTTTTGTTTGCATATGTAATTTTTATGTCTTTTTGATATATATATCATGTTTTTGTATACCAGAGTTTTTGATGGGTGAACATTTTTTGCATGCAGATGTGGGACCCGTGTGACCTGCCGATTATGCACGGAACAGGCGTCGCCCACGACTAGAAGCCGCAGCTGCCTCTGCTGAAGGAGCAATAGTAGCAGGGAACCTCCCAGCAGGAGAGGCCGAGAGGGTCCTGAGGCGAATTGAGTGGAACTTTACTGCTCTCACTCGTACAGTTCCCATGGCATAGATAGAGGACTTGCCGCCCTCCTTGCAGACTCATATTGTGGGGGTACCTCGGACATGGGTCTGATTGTTTAGGTGTTTGGGCCAGGATGTATATGAGTATAACAGGGCCCATAGGCCCTGAACAAACTTTAGACTTTTATGTGCCCCGAGCACTGATATGTATATATTTTTTGAGGGCATAAGCCCCAATGACTCGTTATTGTTCCCACTTTTTGAGGCGCTTGCGCCCATCTATGTACTCTGAGGATTTTATGATGTTTATATATGGTTTTTATTTCTTTTTTGTGTCTTATGGATTATGTGTGAAAAAATGTATTTACATGTTTATGTTCATGATCTTTTTATATGCGAACAAGATGCCAATCTAAAATGTGATTAGCTAGAGTATCTGTGATTTGATTTAGACTCCTAGGAACATGAAAATATGTAATATAATCAAAGTTGTGTTCCAAGAGACGTACCCTAAGGAATCGTCGGTGTAAAGTTGGGTCGTGCACCCGGTATATTCTGTTTAGCTGCGACACAACTAGTTGAGTGTCTAGATAGACCCGGAGACGAGAGATACCCAATGACAAAGCGTCACAAAGCAACTCAATAACTGCACTATACTCAGCAACATTATTTGTGGTGTCAGCTAAGCATATACCTCCGGAAGATAACAAATGACCCTGTGGTGTAAAGATTACCCAAGCTACGGAGGCCAGCCTCCGCATGTGTCGACTAGCCCCATCCTCATACCCAACGAACACCTCGGACTCACTTGACATATGCCATATCGAAGAAAGATAACATCAATGACACGTCCATAACACATTTTAAAAGAAATGTAAAAGTAATAGTACAAAGACTATAGATATGTTACAAAAAGTTACCCACAGTGACCGTTCTATGAGTAATACTTCTTGAGGTAGAGCCCATTTCTAGGCTCCACCAAAGCATTCCCTTCAAAATCGACCAGACGATAAGTGCCCTTTTTTAAAACCTCCTTAATAATGAAGGGTCCGAACCACATGGGTTTAAAATTTCCTGCCCCCAGGGGGTCCTTATCTTGGTCACAGACCAGGACAAGGTCGCCCTCAGAGAAAACCCGAGGATGAACGAACCTATCATATTGACACTTGACCTTATGTTTATGAGCTTCGTTAGCCAGGGCCTCATCGCGACGCTGTTCATCAAGATGCTCAAGGTGTACTAACCGTTCTTCAAGCATAGAAGTGTCTGGCAATAACTGTAGTGCCAATTTTAGAGATGGGATTTGACATTCGATGGGCAAGACTGCCTCCAGCTCGTAAACGAGTTGGAAAGGTGAGAAACCGGTTGCAGTCTTAACTAAGGTTCGGTAAGCCCATAATGTCAAGTATAACATCAAATGCCAATTTCACTTGGCTGAGTTGATAGTTCGTTGTAAAATCGTCTTAAGAGTTTTGTTAACAACTTCCACTTGCCCATTGGCTTGGGGATAGTAAGGTGATGAGTGTTCCTACCGTAACCCAAGCTTTGACGTTAACTCGGACATCATTTGGTTCTGAAAGTGACTACCATGGTTAGTGACAATCTCTCTCAGGACATTGAATCGTGCTATAATCTGGTTAAATAAGAAGAGAGCTTCCATCTCTCCATCATCCTTAAACGTTGGCATAGCTTCGACCCACTTAGTGAAGTAGTCGACAGCTATGATGATATAGCAGTGCCCCCTTGTAGAAGGGGGGTTGAATGTAGTGTAATCAATCCCCCATTTAGTGAAGGGACCAACTGTGATGACCGGAAACATGGGAGCTGGATGTGCCCTCATCTTCCATGAGAATATTTGGCACGGATGGCACTTCTTGACCGACTCGATACAATCTTTAATAAGTGTGGGCCAGAAGTAACCTGCTCGTAAAATCTTTTGGGTAGTTGCCAACCCAGATAAGTGACCGCCACAGGCTCCTGTATGACAATCATTGAGCACTATGACAGCCTCCTCATGAGTGAGACATCGACGCAAGATGTAGTCTACCCCTCTCTGATACAACGTATCATTGAGTATGAGATAGTTCTTGGCCTGATGGCGTATCTGTCGACGCTCATCACGAGAAGAAGAGGTGGGGCACTTCAAAGTCTGGAGATAGATTAGTATATCTCCGTACCAGGGGTCTGAAGATTCAATCAAAAACATATCCCCCCGGATAGGTGATTCCTCAGGCACAACGTCACCTGACTCAACTGGAAGCTCCGAAATAAGTTCTGCGAAGACCAATGACTTTTTGGACTTGGCTGAAATGAAGTCTAAGTCAAATTCTTGGAGGATTACCATCCATCTATTGATTTTTCCACCGATAACTCGTCGTGTCAACATATACTGAAATGGATTCACGACGGCAACGACGGTGGTCTTGCGAAACAGAACATAGTGACGGAACCATTGAACAACATGAACTGCTGCCAACGCAAGTTTTTCGAAATGCGTATAATTAAGTTCCAGTCCTACGAGGCCTCGACTCAGGTAATAGATCACGTATTCGGAAAACAAATCATCCTCCTGAACTAAAATAATGCCTATGGTTGACTCCGCGACAGCCAGATATAATAAGAAATCCTTGTTATAGTTCGGTGGCCATAGCAGAGGTGCGGTAGTGAGGGCGTGTTTCAATGCGTTGAAAGAGCATTGATTTGGTTCGTCCTAGAAAAAGGGACCATCTTTCTTCAGTAAACGCATGAAGCCCTTGGTGATTTCAGCATAGTTGGCGATGAAGCGTCGTAAGAAGTTCACCTTGCCTTGAAGACTTTGAAGTTGTAAGATTGTGCGTGGGGGGGGAAACTAGACTATTGCCTCCACCTTAAGAGGATCCACCATGATCCCTGTCGTTGAAACGATGAAACCTAACAAACGTCCTGACGTGACGCAAAAACTGCACTTGTTGGGATTCAAGCGAATCCTGAAGTAGAGACAACATTCGGACATTAGTCTAAGGTGTGTAGGATGATCCTTTCGCTTGCGAGAGCGTGATGCTAAATCATCTAGATAGGCCTCGACTATATGTTTGAGGTCGTGAAATGAAAAAGACATGGCCCGCTGGAAAGTGGCTCCAGCATTCTTGAGACCAAAAGGCATCTTACGATAAGCAAATGTACCCCATGGACAAATGAATGTCATTTTGTGTTGGTCCTCAGGTTTGATTTGGATTTGGTTATAGCCCGAAAAACCATCCATGAACGAAAAGGCTTCACAACCGACGCACTCATCAATGATCTGGTCGATGAATGGGGTTGGATAATTATCTTTTGGACATGCTTTGTTCAAATCACGGAAATCGGTACAAACACAAATTGTGCCTTGTTTTTTATCGACCGGCATGGGGTTTGACACCCATTGGGTCAAATGAATAGGGTATATGAACCCAGCCTTGAGCAATTTCTCAACCTCCGTCTTAATGGCTGCTGATTTCCTAGGATTAACTGGACGAAGTTTTTGTCGAACAGGCTTAGCATCAGGATACGTTGTGATTTCGTGTTCAACTATTTTCGGATCGATGCCTGGCATTTCCTCATACGACCAGGCAAAAACGTCGCGGAATTCTTTAAAAAGATTCGTGTAAATCTGAATCTCTTCGGGGGAGAAATCCGCTCCGACGAAGACATTCTCCACGACGCCAGGGTTTTGGGAGATATTGATAGGTATAGTTTCAGCGATAGTCGCCATATTTCCCTCAGCATAAATTTCCTGTGTAGCTAAGAGGTTAATAGGACATGGTTGATCTCCCGTCATGGTGACAGTGAATTCGCCTACCTCGATTCGGTGTAACTCTGGGAGGAAATATGATCTGTGATGAATATATTCCCAAGGTTTGTCAGGACTAGTCATTGCTTCGATTATTGCTTCGTCAGAAGGTAAGACTAAGTCTAATGAATCGGTGTTGGCGAGAGAACCCTGAGCCCAGATAGACTCTATAGGTGGATCCAACTCTTGTGTGGGAGCCGGATCAGGGGTGGCTGAATCTTGCTGGACCAAAGAGTATGCTACTTCAATGACCGACAAGGGCATGGACATGCTAGTGTGCCCTGTCTCATCCACCGTGGCTGATGGGGAAGGAAGAATCCACAGATCCTAAAAGTAAGTCATGCGGAACGACGAGACATGAAAAATCTCAGCCTTGTGGTGAGTCGATATAAACTTGACATCACCATGAGGAGGTGGGTAATCGAAAGTACCCATCAAAGATGGGTACAAACCAACTCCTACATTAACGACACCGGCTTGAGGATTATCTATCATGGGAACCGTGGATGCCCCCAAAGCTGGGTCAGGTCTAGAGAAGGACAATTGATCAATGGTCACTATCCGGCCTTCATGTGGAAACAATAAGACTCGGAAAACTGTAGCGACCACAACTTGCATAGCATAAGTCCAACTACGACCTAACAAGAGATTGTAGTCGAGGGGGGCATCGACTACCTCTACTTCGACGCACACGGTCTTTCCTCCTAACTGCACAGGGAAAGAAGGAATGATGCCATGTGGTCGGAAAGAACGACTGTCGAATGTAGTAAGGAGAGTAGGTGATGGAGACAACTCGGGCTGACCAATGGCTTTCCAGCATGCTAACGACATAACACAAGTTGAAGCGCCCTCGTCTACCACCATGCGGAAGATATTCCATGTAAAAGTTTTCGTGGGATGAGCCACTACTATCTGAAATGCGACATGGTAAGGTAGACAAGGTTTCAAGTCGGTTGTATCTAACATGATGGTACCCGGGTTACAAGTCTCAGTAGAGCCTAAAGCAGTCAACAAGGTTTTCCTCTAAGTAGGGAAACTTTGGAGGACCTCCAAAGAGGACATAGCACAAGGGGTTTGGGATAAATCTTCCACCACATAGTAGTTCTGGGCGGCCCTTGCGTTTGGATTGTGAGAAGCTTTCTTAAACGCACCTTTTGGAATGTGTGTCATCGTTTCTCCCAACGTCTTCTCAATATGTAGAGGAAGAGATGGGATCTCGGCTTCTTTGCCCTTCTCAGAGGCGCTTGGTTTACTATAGTCGTGCGCTCTAGTTGTTATTAAAGAATCACCCCTAACCATATATACGTTCGCGGAAGAGGAATTATTTGGGGGAGGGTAGGTTTCTTGGTTGCCCCCTTTGGCACTTGTAGAGGCTTGAGTTAAATTTTTCCCATGCTGAAAGGGATTAGTCAACATGACTTGTTGTTGCTGTGTGACAAAATTCTGGGCCTCCACAAGTCGAGGACATAGATGGGTTGGGTGGTCTTCCGCACATAAGTTGCACGGATACCTCGCCTTCCTTTTTTCCATGGTTCTCTCGCCAGCATTATCAGTGGGTTTCTTATCCCCCTTACCCTTCTTGCATTGATTTTTTTCCCTTCAGGCTGCTGGGTGTCCTTTGGGTTAGTTATCTGTACGAAGTGTACTTTCGACGTTTGGGTAGGAGGAGCAGCCAAAGCAGTAGTCTGGCTGGCCGCTGAGTGTTGTATGGATAACTGTTGCAATTGTTTTTTCAATTGCTCAGCGGGCTTAGTTTGTGCTGAACCAATGATACCGTCGGCATGTGGTCCGGCTCTCTGTCTGGTTTTATCCAGTATCGATCGTGGTGCATCCGGCAGGATGTTGTACAATAGACCAGACTGAGAATAGATAAGCTCAAACTGTTGAGCCCTCATGATGGCATCTTCTTCAGAGAAAACCCCAGAAGTTGCGACATCTTTGGATAATTGCGGTACTAAAGACTTAAGGAACCACTCAAGCAGGAATGTTGGTGGAACTGGTACTTTGATTAGACTCTTTCGACATCACCACTCTTGGATATGATCAGAGATATGGTCCGCTGTCGTCTGCTCGAAATTGGCTAGCAACTCTGTGCCGGCGTCGTATCTCATAGGTAACTGGAAATGGTTAAGGAAGGCCATCGCTAGTTCGCCAAAAGAAGAATATCGTGAACGATCAAGCTCTATGTACCATTTCACGGCACTCCCAATAAGAGTGTGTTGAAAAAATTACAACTGGAAGGAGTCATCTTTCAGTGAGTTAGATGAACACCAAAGGTGGAAAGTAGTCACGTGATCACCTGGATCTTCATTAGGCTTGGCCTCGAACTTTGGAATGTCCGAAGGAAACTTCGATGGCATAGGAGGCCAACGTGGATCATGACAGATAGGATAATTTAAAAACCATGTTAAATATGGCAAATGTAACGTCTCCAGGAATGGTAGTTTGGGTTGCTGCTGATAGCCTGGATAAAAGGGTCCCGGAGTTTGACTAGCACCAGGTTTCCAGGAAAAGTTTGGCTGCTGGCCCGGATTCTGGTAGAAACCATGGCCCCGACCAGCGTAAGGGTTTTTCATTTGATGAGACATCATTGGCTAATTCTCCATAAAGGACATAGGATGTTGGGCATTCATCGTGTTTGATGGACTTTGGGAAGGATTACCCCATGCCGGTCCCGATGGGAGAGGCATAGAAGTCTGTCAAGGGTTCGATTGACTGTGGAAAGAATTACCCCAAAACGACATTCCAGAGGAAGGAACGGATCCTTGTCTTGAGTTCCAAGGTCCTGGTATATGTGCCCCCAGTGCAGGAATAGTACCCTGTGCCGGAGTAGACTGTCCAAAAATGGGTGTGCCCCCAGATGGGAAAGTAGTGGATGCGAAAGTGTAATTACCAAATGTCCTGTTCCAAACAAACGGTGATGAACCTACCGGCTGAGTTTGCACAGGTGTTCCTTGACTCCCGGCTCCAAATGAACTTGTGTGTGCAGGCTGCCCGACGAACTGCTGATGCGGACCACCAAGTGAAGGGGACGAAGGAGAGATATGACCTCCAGCGTAAGGAAAAGCATTGAAAGGGACATGAATGCCCCCAAGTTGACCTTGCAGAGGAGCGTTAGAGCTCCCTGCCCCCAGACCCAAAGTTTGTAAAGTGGAGTGAGTGAGTGTAGGACTTGTACCTAAACTAGGCATACCATATGAAAACGGAGGGCCTGTCACACTAGGTGTGGCCGCTGTGATAGATGGGGTCGGTCCACTGTGCGATGTAGTTGCGGCCGAGACCATGGTGGCCTGGACCGCCGAAAAAGGCAAGTTAGGAGAAGCTTCTCCTGTGGTATCAACGATGATGGGAATGGAAGAATTCCCAGAGGAAGTAACAACGTTTGTTTCCATAGCTGTGTGAGGCACTGACAGGCGTTCGTAAAATTGAATTGGCACAATAACTTGCGGCCAAGTATCATTGGTTGAGGTTTCAACCAATCCAATATTGGTGGTCGATTCCTCTGGGATTTGTTCGGGCTCAATGGTTTGAAACCCGGTTGCTTCAAAAGACCCTTGTTGGTCTAGCTTTCGCCTCAATGGTGGCGGAGGTGGCTCCAGTATAACCGGTGGCAGGCCCAGAAGCCTTCGTGACCGGCGGAGCTCTGAATCCCCCACTGTGTGAGAAGATCCACGACATGCTAAGGTATTCTAACCACACAAACAGTAACACACACTAAAAGAAGCCCCTAAGAGATAAATCAAGCAAACACTAAACTATTTGGAAGAATAGTTACAACAACCAACACTAGAGAAACTTACCGGTGCAAGTGAAACTCGAAAATGGAAGCACCCTCCGGGTATACTCTGCAAAGCGTGGCCCGATGTCTGTCCTAGGTACCGCGGTATACCCCCGCAATCACCCGTGTATGTCCCTAGAAAATATTGGCAACTAGTTTGCCAGCACGCGAACAGTCACCAGGCGGGTACAGTCGATAGTCGGGTAGACCACAATGAGCAGGGTATCAAGCCCGAAACCTATCAAAGGTATCGAGAGAAAATGGTCTGGAAGACAAATGAGGACCTCGAATGTATTCGAGACCCACGAAGCCCCGTGGAAAATGCAAACGACGGAATCCCTTAACAAATCCTCGATATGTGTTCTCCACTACGCTCGATCCGGCTTTGGAGGGGTTATCTCCGCTACCTTTCCTTACACTACCTCGTGTTTAGCCCATGTGTTAGAGGGGGGTCTCGGATAACTTTCACGTAACTGGACTTCTACACTCCCTATGACAGACTCCAATATTGGGTTTGAGCGGCCTTGGATAATTTACTCTCCAACCTATTCCAAGGCCCTAATCCTGAGCTAGTGTATGAACCCTACAAACCAAAAGAGTCTAATAGATTTTAACTTAGCGTTGCTTTTAATGGGATTTTTTACGTCACAAGGTATGAAGGTGAAACTGATGGTGTGTAAAGACTCAAAGCAAAATGAACAAGAAATGCTTGGAAACAAAAACTTTTACAAAAAATGCAAAAACCAACAACTTTTCAACAAGAAAGACTTCTTTTTCTTTTCAACTTTTCTAAGATTTCATGCAGCAAACATAAAGGAATTTCGCTCAATCTGTGAGCTACTTATCCTCTAAATGCACCGCAAAAACTTATGAAAAAAGACTTCTTCCTAGCTATTGATGCAGCAACACAATCTTCAAACAAAGAAGCAAATGAAAAAAGATAATTTTTTTTTTTTTCAGTGCTAAATAAAGCAACAAAGGGAAAATGTCGACAAGCACAAAACCAAGAAAACAATATAAAATTCTGGCTTAAAGCGCAGACAGCAAAGAACCAGAGAAAAGACACACAATGGCGACCAAGAAAGCACCGACTCGTACACTTGTCTACAAACCATAAAAAAAAATCTTTTTCCTTTTTTATCTTTTCTATCAACAATCAACTAATAAAACACAGGCTAAGGGTAAGAGGCCCTAACCTACCAGTTGTGCAACCCTAGACTCAATCCCCCGAGAGGAACACTTCTCACCACAGGAAGGGATGACTGCCCCACCCTGATTGAAAAGCCACCACTCAAGCCCGCTACTGTCACTGAAACAACATGCAGGCAAATGCGTGCTGTGCTATAACAGAGCGCGGGTACCCGCGGGCAGTACCTACACAGGTCACGTGTATGAATAAACTCCAAGAGAAAATTAAACATAGGTAGCCCAGACCTAGAAGAGGCCTCTGGTATTGACAACCAAGGTCTCCTAGAGGGTTGGATGCTTCTTCTTCAATAGAAAAGAAAAAATAATTGTAAAAAGAAAACAAACACAATAAAGCAAACTGAGACAAGACAGTGAACCAACAAGACCCAGACAGGATCCAGAAAGCCCCCTGAGAATGTAAAATTCTGACAGGGAAGAGGAGACTGCCTCTTAAGCTCTTTGAGCCCTACACGCTACTGAAACCACTATAGCAAGCGTTCAAACGCGGGCTGTAGAAGGTTAGGGTGCGGGTTACACGCATGCAGGCCTTTTGCAGGCTGTGTGTACCTCTGTGTGTCCCGATAATAAATTTCAAGCACATTCAAGGAAAAACTAGTATAAAGAACCAGGTTCCCTGCTAGCTCTAACCTAATAGAAAATAGACAAACAAAGAAACAGAGAATCTAATCCCTCAAACTACCCAAAAACCTTCAACAAAATCCGGAAACCCTAAGAGTATCTTCCCCAGTGGAGTCGCCAATTTTGTTGTTGGGAAATAATACCCTACGGACTAACAAGCTAGGGCTAAACTTGCATGCAGATCATGACCCTTAAGAAATCACTTTTGACCTACCACCCCAAACCAAAAACCCTTTTTCACATGCAAACATGGAAAGAACCTACTAACCTTTTTACTGATGTTTGGAGTAGATCCTCCGTTGCGCTTTATCCGCTTGTTTCTACTGCTCCTTCCAAAGACAATCCTAAAATCAAGACAAAACACTACGCATGCATGCTATTTTTCTACTAGAGGGTTAGAGATTAATCATAAATCGAATAACACATATAAAACTTATGCATTAGGATGGGAAAAGTATTCTTTATTAATCTCAAGATGAATCAACTTACAATAATGATAGAGATCGGCCAACGCTCCTTGATCCTGATCCTGGGCTCCTCCTCTTCTTTGTCCTCCAACTACTTTTCTTGAATTCTCCTTAACCTTGAGGAAAGGCTAAAGGGTTGGGACAAAATGGATTCGGCAATTGGGCATAGTTTCTTTGCTATGATTTTTCCTCCTCCAAATAGTACCCCTACCCCTTCTTTTATAGGCTAGAAGGAGCTAGGGTTTTGGACGAACTCTCGGCCATGCATGGCTGGGAGTTTCAGTTAACTGACCCAAATATTTTTGTCTCGTTGGCAACTTTCCTATTTTTGTTCTTTGTTAGGTAAACGCGGGTTGTAGTAGGCCAGCCAGTGTTCCAACGCATGCAGTAGTAGGCCTGCCAGCATTCCAACGCGTGCAGTAGAGGGTTAGGGCACGTGCCACTTGATTTGAGAGGGTTTTCCAGAGTTTATTCAGCATGGCTTTGGAAAGGAAGAGATATGAGTTGGCCTGATTCCAGGTAAGCATGTGTGGTGCAATTTAGGGTTATAACATGAAGCCTTGTCACATGGTATCTCTTATATCTAGGTCTACTTAGATGCACAATTGGTTGTGTCCCAGTTAAACAAGATTTACTTCATTTATCATCCTACTCTACATCGACGATTCCTTAGGGTACGTCTCTTACAATGTTGTTTTGATTACATTACTTATATCCATGTTCCTAGGAGATTGAATCAAATGACAAATACTCTAGCTAATCAAATATTAGATTGGCATATTGAACACATGTAAGAAAAAACACACACATACACATGTAAGTACATTTGTAAATAAATGTAATCCATATGACAAAAAATATGTAAATACGCATATATATATATATCAAAATTCTCAGAGTACATAAGTGGGCGCAAGTGACTCAAAAATACATATCCAGTACACATCACAGGGCTTATGCCCTAAAAAATATACAAAAATTTCTCCCGACATGTAAGTGGTCCATCCTATGCTAAGGGTGGGGCCTGTTGGCCCTACCATAGTGAACCACAACGTTTTCCAAACACCGGAAGAGTTTCACCCAGGTCCATGGCACCCCAACTATGTGAGTTTGCATTGATGGTGGGATATCCTTGATCTCTTCCATAGGGATTGCAGACGTGAGCGCGGTGAGGTTACGCTCTACCTGTCTCAAAAATATCTCAGCCTCTCTGGCTGGAGGTCCCCTTGTTGTTGTTGTTGGTCCAGCGGCTACGGATGGTACTGCCTCTGGTCGAGGATGCCACCTGGTCTTGAAGAAGTCTGTTGGATGCACTAGCCCCACATCTGTACATAAGCATATACATAGTTGTTAGATACTCTGATTCCCATAAACAATGATATATATACAAAGAAATAAAAATGAAATAACGTTAAAAAATGAACGTACCTATCTCTCCTCACTCTTCTCTGGGAGGTATGGGCATGTCCGATTCCCTCGAAAAGTTGATCCCGGCATAGGGGTAGTCCTCTATCATCAGAATTTGTCATCCCCACCAGTCAAAAAATGCATCGTCGAAGGCCTCTATGGTACTTCCTCCCCCCTGTCACGGTGACAGTGTTGCCCATCTACACACTACTAGGAGGGAGGCCACATGCCCTCACACTGTCTCTCGTGGACTAAGACCTAAGACTCTCTCGAAGAAGAATGAGCACAAAATGTTCCCAAATCCAAATATTTTATTGTCCCGCCCATGACACTCGATGAGTTGTCTCTTCATGCAGTCTAGCATGGTCTTGCTCCAATCAAATATTTATGCATTCAAGCATCGCACTGCATAATGCATGTGCGCCCGAGAGGCCTAATGTAAAGTTGTGGATCCAGTGATCCACCAAATGAGTAAAAATATCAATTTGAGTGATAGGTTGACAATCCTGTTAATTGGGATCTGAGAACCTACTTTCTCAGTGTCGACCTCACAATGGAGTCCAATCAGAGCTGCAATGTTGTGAGGCCTAGGGGGAAAAGCATGGAAATTGACTTGTTGAACCCTCCTCAAGAGGCCAGTCATAAAGTAAATGTCTTCAGTCATTGGAGTCAACGACTTCCCCTCGTGCATAAACACCTCAGCATCAAGATGCCAATAGTCTACCAAGGCATTCAAAAACCTGGGTTGTGCTATCATGAATGGACACCATAAGAACTTCCACAAGCCGCATTGTCTCAATGAAGCCATAGCTACAGGGTCCTCATCGACCATTATATCAATGTCCTAATCCTCTCTCTCTCTACAATGGATGTACTTTCTGCAAAATGACAAGTTCAAAATAGAGTTAATGATTGCATTTTTATTTTTTTCCATATCTTTGAGGGTGTACGAGGGCTGTATTGGACACAATTGTGTATGCACCTGGGTAGTTTGTTTTTTGCCTCCGGACATACGTGGGTTGTCCTAGGATATCCTGTGTACACGTAGGGCTGACCTTTTTTAAAGGTGTGCACCCCCCAAAAAAATAAAACTAATGAAAAAAGGAAAGTATTGGAAATGCAAGAGGAGCTAGTTTGTACTTACTTGGTCCAAGAGGAAGTTCGTTTCATCCACTGAACATCCCAAAACAAAGGGGTGTTTTTGGCTTTTTGGTCAATTCTCAATTTGCAATGGTGAGAATGAGATGCCAACCTCTATTTATAGACTTTTTTGGCCCTTTTTATCGTTTTTTGACCCCTATTGTTGTTTTTTTCTGGCTTGAAAATCATTTAACATGGTTCTTGAGTTTCTCATTAGATGTTACGATACACTTTACTTTTGGTTTGGGAAAATCTTTTGAGAGATGGGGCACTTTTAAGGTCTTTTGGTAAAAAGTCATTATTTCCAACTTTGTGCATCTAAGTTAGGATTCCACCTCCACTTGTTGCACCTCATTGTCTTTTTCACTTTACCATAGGATCAATCCCATTGAATTGTGACACATAACCATCATTGCTTCTCTAGAAGTGTCGTAATTTTGTGGTAGATTCTACCTTCACATGGATGCCCTAGGTAGATCCTAGTTGCATTTTGGTGTCTATGTTGTCATTAATGACTTTAGGCTCGGGAGTCATTTTTAGTCTTATCCTGATTACGAGTTTGAGCCTCATATGTCTGATATGTCATCACTCTTGATCTCACCCTCGGGACTCCCAAAAAGCGGGTCTTCATTTAAGCCCTTTTCAGACCCTCTAAACATGAAAAGATTGCCAAGCGATCTTGTTGTCCTTCACGCTCACCAAAATAAAATTTGAAGGCACGTCTGTCCAACAGTAGTTTACCCCTTTTTCAATCTAGATGGTCAATTTTATGAACAAAGGTATGCTCTAGGAACTTGGGTTCGCTAGAAGAGTATTCTCATATATAATTTTAACCCTTTTTTCGGGCCTGAGGGACTAAATTTACGAAAAAGGAACCCCCACAGAGTCCATAGTTAATCTCTTTTCAGACTCCCGAAAATAGAAAAGATCATCGAGTGATCTTGTTTCTTCACACTCATTAAACTGGTCCAGAAGAATATCCTTTACAGAGTCCATAGTTAAGCTCTTTTCAGAATCCTTAAAATTGAAAAGATCGTCGAGTGACCTTGTTCTTTTACAATTGTTAATTGGTCTAGAAAAACATCTATTGGCATGAGTTTACCCCTTTTTACAGCTTATGTATTAAGGAGGAAAAAGGTACACCTTGAGAGATTCGTCCCACCAGGAGAGTTCTCCTAAGTAGGATTTATACTTTTTCAGGCTAACGAGACTAAATCTAGAAAAAATAGTGAGTCCATAGTTAAGTTATTTTCAGACTCCTTAAAATTGAAAAGATTGTTGAGTGATCTTGTCTTTGTCACACTCGTTAAAATGGTTTTGAATAGACATATTTTCGGTGCTAGTTTATCGCTTTTTTGAGCCGACTAGACTATCTTCGGAAAAGGTACCCCAGCGAAGTTTTCTTTTATGCTTTTTCAGACTCTCTAAAAATGAAAAACCACCAATCATACCTTCTCTGGCCTCATAAAAAATACATTGAAGTGGGTTTCATCGTCTCCTACTAATCACATTTGTATTCCTACATTTTTGTCCTAATGTCATCTCCATGTTGTTCTCAACTGAACCTTTGAAGGATGCTTTATACGCAAGCCTTGTATCACTTTGCCTCTGCGATTTGACACCTTAACCCATGGATGAATTTTCCCAAGTGTCCTTTTTCTTGCACATGTCTCCTTTCTATGAGAATTAGTGTGTTCCTTGCACTTGGAACTAGTATGCTTGCAAAAATCATTCCTCCTTTGTAATGTAGCATTCTTTTATTCTTTTTCAAGCTCTCCAAAATATTGAAAAAGACAAAAAAACCAAATATACCCCAAAAAGAGGATGGGAAAAGTATTTTCTTTTTATGGTAGAACAATGAGTCGCCCTTGGAAAAAACAAATCCTTATCTTTGTTAGTCAAGATTTGGGATTTAATATGACCTTAGGAATATGTTCTCGTAACAAAGAGTTGTGTCCTCCTCCATTTGGTTATCCTTCCAAACATATGGAGAGTTTGTGTTGCCTCTTGCATCATGAACATACGTTAATGTCATGATGCTTGAGTCTAATCATCTGTCATGCTATAGTCCAAGGGGATATTTACCCAACTTGAGTTGGCCTCTCTGTAGTTTGTCTCTTGACCTCATGCGTGACCATCCGTAAATTACAATCAAGTCCTTGCTCGAAATCACTAAAGTTCTCTGCCTGATCACCAAGATCCTCTTGTCTGTTACCCAACAAGTCGTCAAAGACCTTTGGGTAGTGAAGTCGTACACTCATATTACACTCCTACCCAATTTTTGAAGATCTTGAAGTTGTTTCTCGAGCTCTGAATACCTCATCTCCAGCCATCAGGCATCATTGCTTCTTGAAGATGGATACTATACATGTATATATTTGATTTTGAGATGTAGATCCACAATGTATTTCTTGAGGCTACACTGTATATAGTTATATGACATGGATATGCAGTGTATTTGATTGGAAGCCATGATTTATTTCATCTCGAGCATGGGTATGCCCGTCTCGGTGAGACAATTTTTATTTTGCAGATGGAACCTCTCGAACACTAATCCCATGCTCACTCGCTTTGTACGTTGGTGAATATTTGTAATTTATTTCATCCATCAGATTCTCTTCTAACCTCACACATTAGGGGGAATCTGTTATAACCCTAAATTGCACGATACATGCATACCTGGCATCAGGCCATCTTACTTACTATCTTTGTTAAGAAATCATTGAACAACTCTTCTTAAAAACACTATTTTTGAAGATGTACGCGCCCTGCACCACTACAACCTGCGTATGTATGATAGCTAACCCACTATTTCCCATGTATGTACGCTAGCTACACTATTATAGCCTGCGTATGCCCACAAAAGTTGCAAAAAATAAAAAGTTGCAAGGGATTCATTGAGATTACGAGCTATTGGGTAGTTTCCCAACTAATCCACCACCTATAGCCCATCACCCAATCGAATAACCATCCTTTTGTCATATAAAAGGAGGTCTTTAGGTCTCATTCCAAGGAGAAACATAGGAACAATGAAACTCTGCCCATTTCACTTTCCCCCTTGCCCCAAGCATTTCCAACCACATGGTGATTTTTGAGCCAAAATTCCCTATTCTTTCCTTGTTCCTTATTCATAAGCCTATGTCCATTCTCTAGACAAAAGTGTGAGAGAAGAAGGATACGTGGAAGCAATTGGAGCTCGGTGAAGAGGATCCTAGGACCAAGTTCGAGGAGCAGTCGTCGATCTCATTTTGTAAGTGACTTTGTGAGATTAATATAAAGAAGTGTGTTTTTCCTCTTGCCATATGATGTGTTCAATATTTATGTTTGATTTACATTTCGTTATGAAATCTAACCCAGTAGTTCATATATAAGATGCATGTTCATAGTTTCCTGTTTGTCTTTTGGTGAATGCAGGTTAGCCTTGGGAGGATAATTGCAGTCAAGAAGCGACCAAACACAAAAGGATTGACATCGGACGCAGAGTTTAAGGTAAGACTATTGAATCCTTATACTTTGTATTCTATGCATGAATGTGGGGTATTGTTGGGATAGTTGTTAAAATTAGGAGACTTTAGAAAGTTATCTCTCTCTGCACGATTGAACCCTAGTGTAGTCCATAGGGGGGTTTTCCCACTATAGCAGCTTTACATTTTCTTGTGAAGGCTCCTCCCTCGATTTGGACATTATCTTTTTATATTTTCTCTTAGGTGGGACTGATATGACAGGTAAGCCGGTATAAACCAACTTGGAAACAAACATGATTAATTTTAACTACTAGGGAAGAGGCTGATCTTGGGATAACCCACTACTCAAGCATGTAGACGAAAATTTTATACCACATGCCTAGTACTAATACGTTAACCATGTGAGCATACAATTACTGCCTGAGATACTAATTATCAGAAAGAAAACACATGTGTAATAATATAATGGCTAGAAAAATAATTCACCTAGTCTAATCATCCATCACACAATAACACAACGATTCATCTTCATCATAAAGAAAAGAACTGTAAAATATTGCATCAGATAACTTGACAATAGATTCAATATCTCTTACTTATTACAACATCCATTCATGAAACGAGATAGGAAATAGTTATTCTCCACATCCAATCACAAATACAGTTGATGAAAATATAACTTGTCTCTGGTCCAGAAGGACTTGTCAATTAAATCTAGCTCAGAAATAGTTCTTAACAAACCAAAAAAGAGTTTCCTGCATCAACCATCAACCTCTAACTAATTGGTCAATGTTCTTATATATATCATAAAATTCAACTGAAAATAACAGCTAAGTGTAGATAAATAAACAAAATTTTCCACGTGGCATTCTCTTCTAACAGTTTTTCTAAGAGTCAACTCAAGATATCACTTGAAAGGGTGACTTTTCTCATACTCCGACCAACTGATGAACATCTCCTCGCAGGTTTTCACATATGGAAATATGTGTTGTTCCATTGGGGCCATGTAAACTTCTTTGATCTCCACTGCATGCATATGATACTTGATCAGACTAGGACTTTATTGCTAAAGCACAAACTGATATTTGATTGGATGTTCCATAAATTGTTGCACCCGTTCTGGTGCTATGTCAGTCACCTTTGCTAGTCTTTCATCCCATGAAGAATCTTTCCTGATGTGCGATTTGACTATGTTGCGCAAGTCGACGAATTCGTCGGGTGTGCCGAAATCGGGTAGTCCGATATCTTTCATCACCTTGTTGATCTTTGGACACCGTTTCTCTCAGATTCCTCGGTGAAGTTATGGAGCCAATTTTGATTGATAGTCAGAGGGATCTTTCCTGCAATTGGAATTTAAATCATTTAGAAATTTCTTACAGAACAATACTCGGAAAAATATATGTGAAAACGTAAGCATGAAGAATCCAGACTGGTGCATGCCTGTAAAAATCGCTAAGCCTGGTTGTTTGATACTTACGTGATTTCTGCAACCTTTCAAATTACCTGCACAATCTCTGTTAGCTCCCTCATTTTTCTTCAGTTGGCCCTTGGTGTCGGGAAAGGATGTCAGAGCCGAACATGTGCCGAAAGTATGAGTAAGTTCCAAAAGAGTCATATATTGTCATAAGGGAAGTCATTAAATTCTTTCGTTCAAGGAAGGTTGCTCAAACATACGCCACATCAGCAAGTGCATTAGCCATCATCAACTCATTATGGAGGTTGGGGACTTAAAATGAAATCGAGGTGATTGTACCGCACATCCTCTGAAACTCCTATTGGTTGCATCTCACATGCCCCAGATCATACCCATCATGTGGATGTGACACATAAATTCTTTAAAGCATCCTGTCTCAAGGCATTCAGTGTTCCTTGGCACATTTCGACTCACTTCCTGATCCTTTATAAATTCTGTATTTTCTGTTTGTGTTCTACTTACAAGCCGCACTTATGCACTATTGGTGACTCGTCTCGTGAGTCCAACTTGATCAAATTATTTTCTTTGGGCCTTTTTCAAGTCACCCATCCATAAGGTAGATACGCTGTAACACCATGGGAACTCCTCAAAATGCAAGTCAAGGCCTGTGAGGCAGCTAAAGCACCAGGATTGAACCACAAAATGCCTGGGACTCGTTTTTATTTGCATCGGGCGTTCCCGAGGCTTCAAAGGGAGATTCCTACCTTTGTGCAAAAACGATGGTATTGCCCTGTGTGGAGGTTGAAGTGGAAGAAGCTACATCGGAATGGCATAAGTTGGAAGCCACGCTTCCTCAACAACATATACTGTGGAGGAGAGGAAGGCCCAGGAAGAATAAGGAAGTTGGGGGAAAAAGTGAAATCCAGAATGAGTCGTATGCACGATCACCCATCGAGGAGTTCCTAATGCACGCTATCTGGCTAAAGCCTATCGAAACCACAAGTCAAGGAAGAGGGAGACAAATGAGAAGGAAAAAAGCCTCGGGTTCTAACATCTGAGGACCTAATCAACATTTGGAGAAGGAACAACTAACCATAGCTGAACTTTACCAGGAGAATAGAGAATTACAACGATAGTTGGCAGAAAAGACCCTTGAGGTGTCAACAGCACAAGGTCATGAAGGGAACACAACTTGGCTCAAGAGGCAACTTCAAGAAGAACAAGATATGATCATGCAATTGCACGAAGCACAAAAGGTGTCCAAAATAAAAAAAATGAAAGCACCTCAGGGAGTGCAAGGCAGCCAGGGAGAAAGTTCACGCGCAGAAGAGGCATGATTGGAGAACTCTGATTTGTATTCTCAGACTTGACAGAAAATTTCGATAGTTTTCCCTTTTTCTTGTGAAAATTTTCATGTTCTCAATGTAACCAGGTTGGTTGGCCAAAAGGTGTATACAGTGTTTACTGTATGTAACCTGAGCCTGCTGGAAAACTAATATATAAAGTCTCAAAATTTTGATGAAAGGATTCTGATCATAGCAGTTGAATGCATCGTTTTTTCCTCTTTGCATGTGAATCTACTATATTCTTTGTCCAATTTTCTAGTAAGTTATCCCCAATTGTATACTTAGTGTTGCTCCGAGTTGCTTTTCATTCTTCGCTGATATCCTTTTGCAAAAAACATTCGACGTTGATCGATTTCATTATACAATGCTGACGTGGCACCACTGACTCGGGATACATGGTACTGAAGACCGAGAACTCAGCTCGAGGGTAATGATCAGACTCAGGACTTTCTTTAAGTTGAGTGCTCTAAGCTTGACTTGGGACTACCAATGTCGAAAAAGGTATCGAGGATTGGCTTTTGGAAATAAACATATCGCGTAGTTTCCTTGTGGATTATTGTCCTCGAAAAACCCCCGATACTGAAAAAGTTTCAGAAGTCAGCGATCGATGATATCATTTCTTTTTTCGTTAGAACTTACTTCTTTAGCCTTTTGCCAATGTCGAAGGGGTCGATCATTGGAGATATCCTTGGTGATGCTTGCCACGAAAGAAAACTTCCATCTTCCTATGTCGACGAAGATCGACACTCACCTACTTCGATTCTCTCGAGTGATTTTCTTTCACGCTTAATCCTTTCTGATTCCTAAATTGGACGCATCGGGCAAAACGTTTTAGTTGTTGATTCTTATTCAGAAGTTAAATATTTCAATTCGTGGATTTTCATAGTTTTAAGAAAAACTTGAAAGACTTAATGAGATTCGAAATGGTAAGAAAACAAAACATTTTTTCACAATGAAGATGAATCATACAATGCAAAAAGATCAAGTGCTACCCAAAAAGTAAAATTTGAGATGGACTTTTTAGGGTGTGTTGAGTGCTTAATAGGTTGTTGGAGTTTCTACTAGTTCTTGAGGCCGAATCTTCAATTTTCTTACATAGGGCATGACATTCATCCTTCAATTGAGATATTTCCTACCTTTTCTTCAAAGATTCTTCCAACACAGTTAGTAAATTCCAAGAGATCCCATTAAATCTGATCTAGAGAGTGAATATAGAGTTACAGGGGTCTTCCAATTCACATTCTAACTGTTCAATATGGTACGCTCTTCTCCCTGATCGTTGAGCCACCACTTTTGTTTGCAGAGACTTGAAATTTTGAGAGGGAGAGTCAAGAGAGGAGACAATGGGGATGGATATACAAAGAACATATTCATTACCACCCAAGAAAATGAAATGAGTCACGACCACATTCTTTCCAAGCCTAAATTTCTCCCACTTACGAATTCCCAAGATACCATTTGAAATCCACCTTCAAAAATCACGATGGAGTGTTACAACCAATATGAAAGTACCTTTTCTCATTCCACATTCCATAGAATTCATACTTCGATCAAATAGAAAGGATTGTTGCCTCCCAAGAAATTTATAACACAGTGATGACACTACGTGTTGAGAATTTTTTTGGAGTGGAATGAAAAGAGGATGACATATGTTGACAATGTGGTGATTATCAAGATGAAGTGATGTGAAATGATCTTTAGAGGGGATGGATGATAAACTCCCGGGGGGGCACCCTTTTATTTTTAATTTTTTTTGTATTATACTTAGGAGGGAAAAGAGACATGGCCCGATCTTTGGAGAGATGAACCATGAGGATCCCTAAATGGAACTGAGCCCTACATTTTTTTTAGTCATGGGATATATTCTAAGGAGTGTGTGCCATTTACTAAAAGAACTCCATCCGGGACTCGAATAGATTGATTGGAAAGGCTACCATCCTCGTTATTTTCTCTCAATCCATGGAAAAAGCTTATGGAGTTAAAGGACAAAATTTCGATGTGAATTTTGTTGATAATGGCTTGAAGATGAATGTTATTTTATTTTGAAATAAATATTTCATTCTTAATTAACATTTTATAATCTCTTGTCACCACGAGGACAAAGATTATTAGTCCATTCACTAGTTTCAATTCCTGGAGGAGAGCGTAGGCCTATTCTTGATTATTTGTAGAAGTGACTATATTCCATGCAAATGATAATTTATTATCTCCTCCTAGGTCATAGAGAACCCCTCCCGCACCTTCCACACCAGAGTGTGGGATATTCTTCCTGGGTACTTTGCAAACAATTTCTATTCGATTTTCACTGATGTACCTAAATTTGCTTACAAATTTTATTATTGTAATATTTTAATTGTTAGATAAACTTTAGACATCCCATTTTAACTCTAGACATATATGTATTTCAAAGGACTTGAAAAATTAAGGAAAATATATATATATATATATTTTTTAAAGTTCAAGTTAAGCTATAATTATTATGGTTATAGTTTGTATAGAAGAGAAACTAAGTGCAATTATAGATGAGATTATCTATCTACCCACCCATAATTGATTTTTTTGAACAGTTGGTTTGGACAGTTGGTTTTCATTTATTTCAACCCTTGGAGAGGTCTAGGTATGTTGGAAAATTGCATGATTGAGATTGATGGTGAGTTAGTTGGGTGCATTTTATGTAGATTACATGTAGCCCCAGTGTTGTGGTGAAGAAACTTGAGTTTATATGAGAAATAATCTGATGAATATCAGTTAAATTACACGCAAGACTATATAGATGGATAGTACACATCATTCCATTTCTGGTGATATGTGGTACGTCACGTGGTTCCTCACAGTTAGTGAGATATAGCCTTGTGAAGTTGGAGGACCCTCAAGAATATTCTAGAAGTCCCTAGAAGGTCAACGAGAAGTCAATTATTCTAGAAGCTCCTAGAAAGTCATCAAGAAGTTTTCTAGTCAAATTGGTTATAAAAAGAAATCAATTATGGGTAAATTAGTTGTAACAATTTTTTTTGTAGTCAAAGTGGTTGCAACAAGAAATTAATTATGGGTAAATTAGTTGTAACAAGAAGGTTGAATAGTCAAAGTGGTTGAACAAGAAATTAATTAATTATAGGTAAAGTGTTTGCAAGAAGAAGCTAATTAAGGATAAATCAGTTGCAACAAAGTATTTATGATTTTACTAATTAAGGAAAAGTTATTTGCAAAAAGAAAGTGGGTTAGCCCAAGATTGAGGAGAAGGGGTAAGACAATTACAAGTTGTTCCTAAAGGAACTTACTTAGGAACTATAA
Source organism: Picea engelmannii (assembly GCA_009831015.1). Taxonomy (NCBI): domain Eukaryota; kingdom Viridiplantae; phylum Streptophyta; class Pinopsida; order Pinales; family Pinaceae; genus Picea; species Picea engelmannii. Next base: position 483,180 of record ML780181.1, on the reverse strand, counting down.
ATAAGATATCAAGAGATTCCCATTAGCACATATTGAGAATATTGAATATATATACATGAATGTGATAACCAAGGAGATATGAGGTGAATTTCAGATGGAAGGTGAAGTAAAGAAGGCCAAAAATCCAAGGGAGGATGAATTCATTTAATGATGTGTTCTAAGGTATGTTATTTAGAGGTCATCTAACTATTTTCACTATATATTTTTTTTTATAATGATTTAGATAGTGAAAATTCGACGTTGTTGAGAACACATATCAAGGTACCTATGGTAGAAATTTCATCTTTTGGTTTATTGTATTTTTGGAGATACACTCTATGGAAGATAAGGCTTTTGACTAGCCCCGAAACTAGTTTTAAACATGTGTTCTGGGTAAAACGGTCATAACTTCTTCATAGAAGTTTCAAATTCAGTGGCCAAATGAATTAGATAGAATACAATACATAGTGGTTTATGTGAAATTTTCATATCCATATGTCAAATATTCCACGTGTTCCATGCTATAAAAGTTAGCTCTCTAGAATAAGCCAAAATTTAACAAGGTCTACTAGTTTTGCTATAACTCCATTTTTGGGACATTCCAAATAGTGAAACTTGGAGGAATTGTAGATAAGTGATTGAATAACATTGTGTACAATTTTCAGACCTTTATTCATTGCAGGTACATAGTTATTCTTGTTGAAATTTAGGGTTCTTGACTAATCCAAAAACTAGTACTGTGAGAATATGGTAAAGTTTGATGAAGATGCTATTCTCTTAATGTTGAAGTTATTGGTATAGATTGTGGTTGCATAACAATGAGGGTTTGATGATTTTTTGATGTGAGTGTTCACTACACTTGTTTTATTATTGTTTATATATGTATGATGCATGATTAGAGAGACATAATTGTACATGGTTTGAGGTATACACTTGTGACAATGGGTATGAGTTCTATGTGATCAGATCTGATTGGTTGATACGATTATTGTGATAGGTTGTTGATATAAGGTGTGATAGTTTGTTGATGTACATGGTTGACATACATGGTTTATATGCATGGTTATGGTACATTATTGATACTTGGTATGGTTGATGCACTTGTTATGGTGCATGGTTGATGGTACATGTTGAGGTACATGTTGATGCATGGTACATGTTGGTAATTAGTTGAGACACATATCTTGTGATGGTATGTGGTGATCTTGGTACATTCTTAGTAGAGTTTTGGTGTTGTTGAGCATATGGTTTGAGATATTCTCTTGGTGATCTTGGCATGAGTTACATGCATATGAGAGTGGATCTAGTTTCGTGGATGAGACAATGATTGGTTGGACAGGTTGTTGTGACAATGGTTGATGTGTTAGTGACAGTGACAATGATAATGGAAGTGGCAGTGACAGTGGAGGTGATCATGGTGGTGACAGTTGATATACACTTATATTTTAGGGTGGAAGGAAGGGGAAAGGAAAGGGGGTTGTATCCTCCTTCCGGTTGGAGATGGAGAAGCAGGGAGTTGGAGCTTGAGAACTAGTTGTTTGTAGCCACCTACCAGTTGGATCCGGAGAAACCAGGGGGTTGCAACCTCCTTTTGGTTGGAATTAGATATTTCAACGAGTTGTAGCTTCCTTCATGTTGGAGCCTATAAATAGGGGGTTGTAGCTTCCTTCTAGTTGCAACTGGAGAATTGGGAAGTTGGTGCTTACTATGAATGAATTCTTGATATATATAAGAAAGCAATTCGTGGTTTTCTCCCATTTGGGTTTCCACATAGATATTGGTGTATTGTGTTCTTGATGTGATGTTGATGTGATGCTTCTTATGATTACATGCTTNTATATATATATATATATATATATATATATATATATATATATATATATATATATATATATATATTGAATGCAATCATAGATGATACATTGATCATAAACTATTGAACATTGTTGATAAAGTGAAAGATTATATATTGTGGTTAAAAGTGGCATAAAGTGCTCATACTGATTCACCCCCCCTCTCAGTATTCCAACATATTTCCAATTCAAATTGGACTATGCTACCTATAGTCTTGTTAATTCATGCTGTGAAAGGTTATTTTTAGAATAAGTGGACAATTTTTTTCATTTTTTTTAAATTGGTAAATATTTCATTAAAAATTATAGTTTTGTTTAATTGATAAAAACTTTAATTATAAAAGTTTGTTTATAAGGTTTTTGATTAATTTTAAGTACTTAAGGGTTTTTTTTGAAGTAATTTAATAAGTAGCTAAATTCAATTTTATTTATGGATAATTTATAAAAAATAGAATTATAATTTCATTAAAAAATTATAATTCCATTTAATTGATGAAAATTTTAATCATAAAACTTCATTTTTAGGGATTTTGGCCTATTTTAAAGCAACCCAAATTATTAAAATTAAAAAAAATCAAAATAAAATTTAAATTCATTGAAAAAATAAACATATGATACATGAAATTATCTTTGTAATGCAACAAACAAATAAGCATAATAACACATTTTAACAAGATAACTTCATATGTCTCATAATCTAATGGGGCTGATTGTTACATAATTACACCTAAAAATAAGATGAATTAAACTTATGTCATATTATTGTTGGTTGATTGCCTCCGATTATTTAGAAACATAAATGTAACAATGCAAGTAACAAACCAAAAAGAACAGCAAAGCTATGGTGGAAAATCTATGGATAGTTGATAGTTGTTAAGAAGGGGAAATTGCAAAGTGGTTTATGAAAATTTTTCTCTTATTCACCTTTAAAAAAAACATGTTGTGTATTCAATATTCATAAAATGAAATTATAATATGCATTCCCTAGTCTTTATGACCTCTTTTAGAGTCTAAGGTCTCTATTACCTTCTTTCTTGATAACCATGTAAAAACTTAATTTCAATTTTCATGGACTATAATAGCATCCATTTGTGCTTCACAACACTAAAAAATTACAAAAAACAAACGATTGCCATATTAAGAACCTTCACACATAGAGTATCCATTACCTCTAAAAGATTGCAAATATGAAATTTAAAAATGCAATGTTGTTACTAGATTTTCTACCCTATGAACTTAGGTCTATGTCACAACATATCATAACCATATTTGAAATATTGAACCTACCCTCCAATATAAACATTAATAAAGAAATGATTACTTAGAAGAGAGAAAGAAAGATCTCGTACCTTGTATCCAAATGTTTGATGAATAATCCTTTCTCTTAACCTATGACTTGCTCCAAGCCTTTGTCTCTACCAGCTTGCATAAGAAACTAAGTAGATACTGCAAAAATATACCTATCAAATTAAATTATAAATCAAATATGTAAATATATATGTGTAAAGAAAATTCAACATATAAAAACTAGTTAAACATAATTTTATATAGATTAGAGGGAAAGATAACTCTTTTCTTAATCAACATGAATAGGTAAGTTACAACTTGATTTTGAATTACGACACTACCTTGAAACTAACCTCCTAAGTTCCTCCACCAAACTCTTCAATCATCAAATAAAGAATGAAATACTTACTCACATTATCCAAAAGAGATAGGGACATGCCCAACGATAATATAGGAGAGAGGAAGAGATATTGGAAAGTAAGTTTCCAGATCAAGGGATACTACTCAAAGATTCATAGAATAAGGAAACTTGCAAAATGACACCATGTTATTGCACCAAGGTTGGTTCCTCTCATATACACCCAATATGTTCTTATATACCATCATAAAGAGGTTGATATGGTTACATTCCATTATGTATGAGAAAATGAAGCTTTAGGACTAGGAAAAACCGTAAAACCCAATCAAAAGTATGAAACATTTTTATTTTTCACAAAATTGGGGATGTACGCAATTCACACACTAGAAAATAATGTATGTACATGAGTTTCACATGGATGAATAACATATGTACTTGAGCTTCACATGGATTAATAATGTATGTATGCGATTCGCACATGCATGAATAGTGTACATCAACAAAGATACTATTTTTAAAGATGATTTTGATGAAGGAGTGTGGGATTAGAGTTTGCAAGTTGAGGAATGGACTAGTCCATCTCACATATGAAATATGGGGTGTAAGTTTGTATTATAATAGATGTCCCCTAATGTGTGATGTCAGAAGATCAATTGATGACCAAAATACATTATAAATTTGAGAGGCAAGGATGCACTGAAGTAAGTTCAATTGAAAGTACCTAGAAAGATGATCCAAGAAAAGAACATACAAAAAAATCAAGTAAGAGTATTCTCCTCCCGAGTTTGGAATACCCATGCTCAAGAGGGAAAGAATCATGACCCCGAAATCAAGTACACTACAGATCCATGGAGTATACAAGGATAACTGATGTCCATGGCCACAAAAAATGTACATAGTGGGTCCATGTGATATATGAAAGTAAATATCATGGCCACATGAAGAATACACAGTGGATCCAAGAAAATGTAGATAATAGCCATGAATGAATACATAATGGATCTATGTATCAAAATCAAATCAAAGGATATTTGGAGCCAATGAAGTGAACATACTGATCCTTTGCAAGTACCGATGTCACCGAGTGTGGTACAATCAATACAGGTTGGTTAGGAGCACAAAATATGCGATTCTCATACTTCACCCTAGGTCTTCAAAACAACCCATCGTGGTATACGTCTACACTATGAAAATACATGTGTTGAAGTAGAACACAATGAAACATCATTTGATTACCGATCATTGATGTATACCATTAACAAATGTGAGAGAACCCATCGATGATGATAATGGGTGTTAAGGTATCTAGTACAATATAAAAATTGTGAATAGAGGATTTGATGTCAAACAATTGATAGAATCTATCAATCAGGGGACATTGATGTATTCCCACTATCAATAGTGAGGGAACTTTCCAATGGTGACTGCAAGCCTAAGGTACTAAAAATAACTCTAGATCCATGTCCCAGAGAAATATTTTCTTAATTATATAGGAAGAGATCCATTCGAAGGAGGGAATTAAGGCATCCCCCATCATCCAACACGAGTAGTAGAAGGACAAAGATTTGGAATAAATCAGATGAAAATATTGAAAGGACCAAATCGGGATATGACTCTGGCATGTATCAGATGGAATAACACACGAAAGAGAATCTCTAAACAGTAGCCAATAATGAATACTACTGAAAAATATGAGGAATCCACCAATGGGGTTAACTGGAACCAAAGTACTACATAAATCCCTTTGTGTGATAATGGTTGTTGACATTGAAAACAAGTGAAACTGCTCAATCAGAAACCAATTATGGTTTGTCATTTGTTGAGCATAAGATCACCTATCAATGATGTAAATAGGCCCAGGGTGCAACTCTAGCTCATAATCTCAGAGCAATGAGTCATAGTCAATAAGAGCAGACCCACCAACAAGAATTCAATGAGTACCTTCTATACTAACATGAGTGAGATATAAAGATACTTGTGAAACTGAGAAGTACTTGACTGACATGGGAAGGTCAAATTGGAAAGTCAAGGATTTTTGTAGAAGGGATGACTTAGGATGAGACTTCCTTTGAAGAAAAGCACAACATATTTTGTGACTAAGTTAGCATGGACTATAGGAATGAAAATTGATATAAGTTTGTTATGCAGGAGGCATAACAAACTCTCCATAGTAACCGGAAGAGTAACTAGTCAGAGGAGTACCAACTCTATGTAATGGGTATAGTTTTCTATGGCCATATTGAACCCAAAAATATTGAGACACTGACTCAAATATTGTGCTTTGTTTAAGGGTGACAGGACTACTTCCAAACAAAGAGATAGACACTTTCCCCCCTCTCGTTATTTGTTTTTTGATTTGTTTTTTCCTTTCCATATTATAAATCCTAAAAAGGAACAAAATAATGCTATGATATAGTGGAGGAAACAAGTTTCGCAGGAAAGAAAACTAGTTCCAAGCACAAAGAACATACCTATGTTCAATGAAAGAAAATCATGTGCAAGATATGGACACTCGGGGGAAAGTTTCCTCCAGGGATATATATGTTAAGTCGCAAAGGCTAGTATTGCAAGGATGGTGACTTTTTGAGAATGCATATTGTTATTGGACAAATTGGTAAGTGTGGACATGAACTAATCTCCCTAACTTCCATAGGAAGCTAGAACAAAACAAGACAGAACTCAAACTTCACCTTAGAATTCATTGTCATATAAACTTATTCAGAGAGGAACAAATGACATACCTTTTAAATGACGCTTGATCCTTGCTAGTGTCTTCCTTGTCGCTCCATATTTGGATTTGCATAATGGTGAACCTATTTAAGAAGCACAAACCAATAAAGAGAGAGAGAACAAAGATAATATATTCAAATGAATTCTAAGTATAAGATCAAGGAGTTATACAATAAAATCCAAGACACCTTTATAGGGAAGAAATGTATTGTTGCATTATATTAAAATGGAAATTGGAGATACAACCCATGCCTTGATGTTGCAAGGTCCCTGTCAATGGATATTTTCTTGAACACACACACCTTTGCTCCAATTCCTTTGATGAAGAAGATCCACCATCTAACTTAGATAGCTAAAACAAAGCTATCTCAAATATAATCTATAGCAGAACTCTTCATGCCTATGCAAGCCTTTGCAAACCTTATCCTTTTCCATAAGAGATCCCTATTTATATGGGTTGAAAGAGGGATGGATGAGGAGATTAGGATGATCCCACTAAATCATAGAAGTGAGTAAGATCCAAACTGATCAAAGGCCACCTCATCTTCTAGAATATTTCCTTCTAGAACATTCATGAATTTTGACTTTTCCCCATTTTAAGCATCGTTGCACCCTATGCACAGGCATCTTGTGACAATGATGCAGTCCATATTTTGTGCAACATGTGACAATCAAGAATCATCGCACCCCAAGAATAGAGTAGGGTGTGACGATATCCCTTGTCATAGTTTTTTAGGAAGGAAAAGAAAACCACTTTTCTCATGAAGAAAGTCTCTTTTAATGTTTTCGAGGAACATGGAAGTGAGTTGTGCACATGTCATCAGTTGATCATTGGGGTGAAAAAAATAGTGTGTAACATAATTCCCCACAAAGTATGAAGCTGGAACCTATGATGACGAAAATACTTTGTAGAATGTGTGTGTCGAAAACAAGGAGTGCATCGATCATGAACTTGCAAAAAATCAAGCATTTGCATAATAATATACCATCTTATGAGGTAGGCATTCCTATACTTAGACCACAAGTGACTCTAATCATAAGTGTCAGGTGATTCATGGCCACCAAACATACCCTATGGATTCATGTCATCATGATTCAACATAGCCATGAGAAATACACTGTGGACCTATGTTCTTAAAGAATTCAAACTCAGACATAGCCACGAGACATGCACAGTGGATCTATATGTCAGTACAAACTTATGAATACTCTTTCGCAACATATACCGATATGATGAGATCCAAGGTATTCATCTCCATCATCCCTAATTATGAATCCACCCCTGTGATTACATGTGTCGAAGTTGAACATGGTAGAAACCACTTGATTACCGACCATTAATGAAAACCGTTAACAAGTGCGAGGGAAATCACCATTGATGTCAATGAATCCCAAGGAACTCTAGTACAATCCAATGATTGTGAATGAATGATTTGAATTCGAACAAAAATGGAATCTTCCAATCATGGGCCAATGATGTGAACCCACTGTTGGAAGCGAAGAGACCTACCCTTGAGGCATGCATGATCCAAGGTACTAATGTGATTTCTAGGTCCTATTCCTAGATAATGAATTGAAGTCAACAGGAAAAGACTCGTCATAGGAGGGCCTTAATGTATCCCCCATCAATGACACAAAATATGTAACAGATTTGAATAAGATAAGAGTATGAAGTGATTTCAAACTGACTCAAGGAAGGCCAATATGATAGAAAATTTATAACTGCAGATGGTTGAATCGATAGAAGGCTAGTTTAGGTTGGACTTCTCTTGAACATATGAATGTCACGATAATTTTCTTGGTAGCATTGACTCAAGGAGGACCCAACATATGAAATTGTGGATGCTAAAACGAGAGACAAATGGATTTTCCAACCCAGATACAGTGATGAAGGAGGGTGTCATGTTCAAGAGAGACTTTACTAACACTAACATAGATACAAAGACACATTTCTTTCCCAATTTCCCCCCACCATTTTGGCGAGTACCTCTTTATTTTTATGCAAGCTTGAGAAGGATAATATATGCTTGTAATGTAAACTCATCCTTCAGACGAGTCCCTCAAAGTATGTTTAAAGAACCCTAAGAAGGAGTGGTTCGATCCCATATGGGCATTTTCGATGTTTATTTTATGAGTCCAAAGAAAGAAAACTTAGGGGTTTTTCGTGTTTAGAGAGTCTGAAAAAAAACATAAAGAAAACTCCATAATGTCCTTTTTTCATAAGTTATCTAACAATACCGAAAAAGAGACAATATACCACACATTAGACATTTTCTTCAAATACTTTTACAATCATGAATAAAATAAGGTCGCTCGACTATATTTTTGTGTTTAGCTAACTTGAAAAGAGATTAAAGGATACTCCATAGGGTTCGTTTTTTGTATTACCAATATGAGTTCGAAAAAAGGATAAAAGGTTACTTTATTGCATTCTCATGGTTTCACGAGAGTGAGAAATAATTAAGATTGTGCTCAAAGTTTTTCCTAAAAACCCCTAAAATCATCTCTACATAAGAAACACACACAAAAACAATTAAAAATGGTGGATCCTTGTCAAACATCTTGTTGTCCCTTGACCAAGTTTTGGAAAATCTTGGTCACGTTTGACCAATTTTGGGACTTCAACAGGCTAGTCGAAGGAGGAGCGCAAGGCAAAGCGGATATTGCGGTATATCAGCCCCATTTTAGGGAATTTTTGGGTTTAGCGTTTATGTAACGAGTATGGGATGTCGGCCCATGGGTTTACCCATGTTTAGGCCCTTTTGTAATGTATAAATAGAAGGCTAGGCGATGTAATAATGAGTCAATCGGACAATGGTAAGTTGTGATAACTGCAAGTGATTGTAAGAGGCTTTGTGCATAGTGAAACTTGCAGAGCTAAGTGCAAGTCATCTGTAGTGCTTTGTGCACAGACTGTGTAAGGCTTCATGAACCTAGCTCGGGGAAGGAGGATCTAGAAAGGTGCATGCAGATCTCCTATCTAATGCGGAGTGGGTCCTTGTGACTCTGTGATTGTATAAGATTGAAAGAATACAATAAAGAGGAGAAGAGTTGGTGGATGTAGCCCCACACTGGGGTGAACCACGTATATCCTATGGTGTGGTTGCTTTGTGCATTATAGTTGTTATGTTATTGATGTGATGTATGCTTAGTGAAATGATATATGTTAGATGCATACGATATAGTATCTTAGTTCTTATTAATCTCAATGAATGCTAGAGTTTATCTATTTCTATATGCTAAGTGCTTAGATGTATTAAATCTTGTTGAATATTGTGTTTCTCTGTAACTAGGGTTTCGACCTACGATGTGAATACGGGTTAAATACTAATGAATGTTAACTATTAAGTGCTCTGTTAGTGTTGTAATCACAGATCTATGTCCCAGCTAGGTTGTAAACACTTGAGTGTTGCAACCACCCCTACCTCTACCTCAGGTGAGACTTCATTTGCTTTGCAGGTGTTGTCGAAAGGGCCGATAGTTAGGCATTTGTTGGTGCGATGTTGAAGCATTGAACCCTGGTTCTACCCTTGTTCCAAAAAATGGTTCCGTTGCCGAGACCTGAAACTATGATTGCTAGGAACTAGAGAAAATAAATTTATGTACATAGATCTGTTGCTTTAGTGTGCAGTGTTCTACTTGACTGCAAAGCTCTCTGCTAAGAAAGGAATCATATCTGAAGAAAAGAGGTAAGATCTTAAATCTTTGTGCTCTAAGAAAGGTAAGACAAATGAAAATGTTTGTTTCGAAATAATGGATCTAAGTATGTCTAATATATTTCGTCCTAGTCTGAAAACTAGGGCATATCTAGAAGGAAGAAGATTGGATATGAGTAGATCTGATAAGAATAGTGAAAGATATGTTATTCCTATGCATAGAAATAATGTTTGGACTAACAAATGGATGCAGGATCCTAGAAATACTTTTTTGCAGGTTAGTTACTATGATCCCAGTGCGTAGTACAGGAAAGGTTGGGGGTCATTTAAAACAAAGAAAGGATTAAATATTTGTTATAGTTGCAAAAGATCGGGACATATTGCTAAGAAATTCCCTGGTAGAGGTCCTAGTTGCCTTTGTTGTAAAGATATGGAACAGGAAGTTTTGGATTTTCCTAGAATGATTGCTAAAGTTGAAAATATGAATATGAGATAAGAAAACCATGATACAGACCAATAAACTAAGAATATGATAGATGAAAGAAACCCTGAATGATCATAGAGATATCAACTTATCAGAGATCTTAAAAGAGAAGGATTGAATAGAAACAAGAATAGGAGACTTCCACATAGACAGTGTTCTGGATGAGGAAACATGGGTGAATATCATGACAGAAAGAACTTGTTAAATTTTGGGAAAGCCCGCTATGGTTCCTTCATTAGGAGGAATAGGATTATTTAGAGGAACGATGATAACCCTATGTGGAAGACTTACCCAAACAACTATGAGTGCTCATGGAACTTCAACAGAAGAAGAATTTGATATCGTTAAATTTGTTGAGAACAGTGACCCATTTTCTATTTTGTTAGGAAAAACCTAGATTAAGAAAGATCAGACATGAAGGAAACAAGAAGAGGAGGATCTAGAACAGAAAAAACAAGAACTAGGGGATTTCATGGCTAGGAGAATAGTGCAATTACTAAAAGAACAAGAGGACTAGTTGAATATACTAAGGACCATAAATAGGGATGTCAAAGTTGAAAGAACATAGGAAGACTTGAAATACCTGTCTGTACAAGAGAGTAGAGAACCTACCCCAGAAATATAAGAATTATTATTCTCAGAAACCTTGAAAGACCCTCCATGGTGAGAAGTTACTTTACCAAGAGGAGATAAGAACAATAATGGAAAGAGGAAACTAGTGACTCAGATTACAGGAAAGAAAGCCAGAAAGCTCAGCAAGAAGAAAGCAAAGTTAGAAAAGTTATAGGAAGTTCCATGGAGGACTTCACAGTAGGAAGTTTTGAAGAAATGGAACTTTGTCGGGATATCAAAACAACGAAGATTGGCACTTCTCCATGGTGAAGCAATATGACTTTTGGAGGCATCCTGACCGTTAGTCTGATGCTCTAGAACGACTTGAACTGTAGTTATGGATAGAAAAATTACCATTAGACCATTGGGACCATGCCATAATGGATGGAATTTCATTGATTAAGGAATTCATCCCCGTTGGAGGAGTCTGTTATGACGTTTTCTATTTATCCCGTCGAGCGTTTCACCGAGAACACTTTTGCAAACCATGATTATTCGATCCCACATATAACTAGTTTCTTTCGCGTTGTGCCTAATTGAGAGCTCGTCGCCCATTCTATTACATTGAGTATTTGATCACCGACCTGATCTCGAGTGTGCATGTCGGGTGACTTCAGCGAAGTAGATAAATTCGTCGAGGAGATAGTCATTGACCTCATGGATGAGAAGGTCATGTCTATAGGAGTCCAAACCTCATCGACGAGAGGAGTGAAAGCATCCCAGTCAACTGATCATGGATCTAGACCATCCTGAGCTACGACAAATAAATGAACCAAGCATAATGATTTCTTGGATAATGTGAATCTAATCCCTTCTATCCTACCCAATTATATCCCGCCTCTAGCTGGCGCGGTGAGCTGCGATAGTGTCCTGAGGGACTTCAACTATAGCTTGATTACTACGTACCTCCTAAAGGGGATACGTGTAGTTGGACTGCAGTTAGGAAAAATAATGATGTTGACGATCAGTGACTTAAACTTAGGATATCGCAAGAATGATTGATTTCTTGCCCCACATAGGTATTTGACTAGGACCAAGGGGAAGAAGTTGAATATCATCCCCAGCCGTGCACTTTGGACATCGCGAGGTCCACTATCCTGAACGTGATGAAGATACCACAATTTCGAAGGCATCAGGAGGTTAATGTGTGTGTTAAACTATTTTTGTCTTGCTTCCATGGAAGCTATCTGTGGCTGGACAGGCGCATCATTGTAGACTTGATGCTAATCCATCAGATCACCGGACTAAGCATGCAAGGACCAAACCCACAAGAATTTTATCCAGGGAAGGCTGCAAATCACACCTTGTCGAAGAAAATTAAATATACCTATGGCGATGTGGAAAAGGGGAAGCAAGGATACACGGTAGCCTCCATCCAGAATGGAACAGTGCACCTAGCCTGCCAATTGATTGTTGGTAATCTAGTAAGCAAGAACACACCCACGTAGGTCACAAGGTTCATTTTTGACCTCGTGGGAAAATGCGTGGAAGAGATACAAATGAAATGGGTGAGCTACCTCATCAACCAATTAGAGAAAGAGTGCCTCGAAGCTCAGGATCAGGGCTACGAGTTCCACTTCAGTTGGTTGTTGATCCTCATCAATTTCATTTTTTGGGAAATGCCAGAACGTGCGACCTTCCCTGATATTGATCCATCAGAACCCTTAGCTATGAAGTTTACCACACTCTGGTATTCGAGAAACATGGTGAAACAATGGTAGTCAAATGCAGTGTTCCACACCTACTACCTGTAGCTGAAGAGGGTTATTGAGTATTTCCCTCGGATGACGCTAAACACCCTGCACATGTTCAAACCATTTGTGAAGTTCCACACAGATAGAAATTTTATTTAATTCACCACGTGCAGAGATGAACACAAAGAAGAGCTATAGATTTACTATAAAATCACAGAGGAGGACATGGAAGAAATCACTAAGGAATGGCCTGCAAATTTCCTTATACCAGTGAACCAAGCAGAACTGTCTAACCCCGACCTCATTAGAAGTTTGGTGGTTACTCACGAACGGTATGATGCACCTAGCAGTAGCAGAAGGAAGAAAAAGGAAGAGGTACAGGACCTAAACAAAGCATCCGAAGAGACTTTTTTAGACTCAACTGGAGGGGGAGGTGATGACGAAGTAGACAAAGAAGAGGACAAAGGAGAAGAAGACAAGAAAAAACAAGGCAAAGTAACAATGCCTAGGGATCCCATTGATGAAGCTGAGAACTCCAATAAAAGAAAGGTTTCCCCCACGAAACCTACATCGCAGAAGAAGTCCAAATCTAATAAACCACATATGTAAACTATGCTAATGATGGATTACATATATTTGATAATTTTCGATGTATCAGATACCTTAGAAGACATCTTACAACACAATGAATCCAAACAAGAGACCATGTATGAAAGAATTGAAGCAGAGCTAAAAGAGGTACAACAAGCCCTCTACTCTAGCTACACAATGTCTATTACGCCCCTGTCATCAGAAGGAACATAGTTGGGAGATGATCCTGCCCAGCTATGCCCTATAGAATATGCGATCGAAGCTCTCCTTCATTGTGTTTAGGAAGAAAAAGATACGACCACAGAGGCATTAAAGAAAGCAAAAGAGGAATCCATAGAGAAATGTCGGGTTGTGCAACAGGAAAAATATGACATCCAAGCCAAGTTTGCAGAGGATAGATCATAGATCCAAAAGGAGAAGGAACATTTTCTCGCAGAGAAGATTGGATTTAAGGAAGTAGTCACTAGATCACTTCGCTCTATGACGGGATTAACACAGAAGGAGGAAGCCCTAGTAAAAATCCAAGTACGGAAGCTTGCCAAAGCCATTAAACAGCTCCAACATAGGAGAGCAAAAATGGAGTTACAAGCAGTGCCAAGCACTCCACAGGAAGTGTGGGACCAAAGAGAAGAAACTACCCAAAGCATAGTGTAGAGAATCAAGGCGTTGGCCTTCGAATGTAAACAACTCAACTGTTGAAGTGCGCAGACTTACAAGCACCTTGCAGAGGACCCTGGACTAAGAACACTAGAGTCACAGCTTCAGGAGGCCAAGCAACAAGAAACAATGGTGCAAGCGTAGTTGAAGCCACTACCAATAGTCGAGAGGATGAAATGATCCCAAGAACAACACACAGTTCAGAAACAAGTCCATGCCATCCATATTAAGGTCATAGAAGTGACTCAACGACTATAGCTAGTGCAGGATGCAACTTGCATATGTTTTGAGGAGATTGAAGGATGAGGTGCAGAACTGGAACAAGTGGTCACCACAGTGGAACAACTCGTAGAAGGACTCATGACGAAGAATGTTATTTAAGAGTTCTTCGAGTAGGAGACTCTGGTGAAGAAATAGGTCGAAGCAACTCGAGCCAAGATCAAGGCATTTGAGGTAGAGTTACCCAAATCAGAGTGACACAGGACGAGTCACAGGTGAGTGTTGGGGGCATGTTGGCCCTTGACCACGTTTTGGACAACCTTGGTCATGTTTGAACAATTTTTGGACTTCAACAGGCTGGTCTAAGGAGGAGCGCAAGGCAATGTGGAGATCACGGGATATCAACCCCTTCTTAGGGAATTTTTGGGTTTAGGGTTTATGTAATGGGTATGGGATGTCAGCCCATGGGTGTACCCATGTTTAGGCCCTTTTTTAATTTATAAATAGAAGGCCGGGAAATGTAAGAAGGAATCAGTCAGTCAATGGTAAGTTGTGCTAAGTGGAAGTGATTGTAAGAGGCTTTGTGCATAGTGAAACTTGCAGAGCTAAGTGCAAGTCATTTGTAGTGCTTTGTGCACAGATTGTGTAAGGCTTCGTGTTGTAACCTAGCTCTGGGAAGGAGGATCTAGCAAGGTGTGTGAAAATCTCCTCTCCTATACGGAGTGGGTTCTTGTGGCTCTATGCTTGTACAAGATTGAAAGAATAAAATAAAGAAGAGAAGAGTTGGTGGACATAGCCCCACATTGGGGTGAACCACATATATCCTGTGTTGTGGTTTCTTTGTGCATTATATTTTTTATGTTATTGATGTAATGTATGCTTAGTGAAATGATATATGTTAGATGCATCTGATAGTGTATCTTAGTGCTTAGTAATGTGAATGAATGCTAGAGTTGATCTATTTCTATATGCTAAGTTCTTAGATGTATTAAATCTTGTTGAATACTGCGCTGCTCTGTAACTAGGGTTTTGAACTGCGATGTGAATAAGGGTTAAATACTGATGAATATTAACTGCTAAGTGCTCTATTAGTATTTTAATCAAAAATCTGTGTCCCAGCTAGGTTGTAGACACTTGATTCCTACAACCACCTCTGCCTCTGTCTCGGGTGTGACTTCATTTGCTTCGCAAGTGTTGTCGAAAGGACTTGTAGTTAGGGTTTTGTTGGTGCTTTGTTGAAGCATTGAACCCTGGGTCTGCCCCTGTGCCAACACGTCTCGCCCTTAGATCTTTCAACATGAAATAGAAAACACTTTGCAAAGTTGGTTAGACTTTAGGGCATAGATAAAATATAAAAAATAATTTAATTTTGCAATCAATTATGGTAAAAAGTAATAAAATAGGTCAAAACAACCCATTTGCCATTTAATTTTGCAATTTCACCCAAATAGTGCCCAAAAACCTCTTTGTCTTCCAAATTTCAAGCTTCGATTCTAGAGAGCTTGGTGGACCATTTCGCAAACCGCTTCCGTAAAATATATAGTCTCTTTTCCCTTTCTCTTTTCATGCTTTAAAATTTCATTTTTATTGGTTTAATTTTGAGTTTAGGTCAATTTTTGGGGCCTACCTGTTCTTTGAGATCATCACAGGCTCAATGTATCATGATCTGCGATGATATCAAATCTCCATAGGGGACTCAAATCCAAGGTGATACGATGTTTCTTTTCTTAAAAGAAAAGCCTTGCGATGACCGCAACTCAATTTTTGAAAAGAAAAAATGAGTTAGGAAGACTTCCAAGAATTGTTTTTTTATGAGTCTAATCATGTTTTGATGTTACTTGGCAGGTTTTCCTAAGTCAAAATGCTCGTGTGGAGGGAGAAATAGCATGAGGAAAAATACTATTTTTCCATGAATGACTCGGTCACAGTCATGGCACTCCAGGAGTGTGGGTTACTAAAATTATTCAAAATTCAGGGCATGGGATCCCAACTAAGATTGATGGAGTATCTAGTCCACATGTGGGATGTAAATGAACAAGACTTTCACATGGGTGTGGATACACTCACCTTGGATATATATGACATTTACTTTATGATAGGTTTATCTCATCGAGGCTCTCGGGTATCACTCTCGGGAAGCAGGGGTGGGGGAGAACCCATGGATTACAATCTTGCACGCCACTATGTGCCAGGTAGGAAAATGAATAGTGGAAAGGTGGACATTAGGGATGTTTAGTATTTCCCATTGAGAACCATCCTCTATACTATCACCAGGATGGTAGGGAGTGTGGCTCCCCACATGGATTTGCAAAGCCACTTTTAGTATGACATAGAGTGTATGGAGCCCCGGGTCTTCAACTGGTGTGAGGGTGTCTTGAAGAAGATGAAAATGCAACTTATAAAGTGTCAGAATGGTCATTTGAAACAATTTGGTTACGTATCCATTTTAGTGTCCTTCTTCTTGGAGAGGGTCCCTGTCTTACATCTTCAGGTGGGCTGGGGCATAACCACTCCACAAGATCCACAGATGAAAATATGGGTGGACTTCATGGCTCGTCACGGTGGCATGCTTATTGTTAAGTATGATGAATCTTTCTTCCAGTGGATGAGAGATCAACTAATCATGGTGGAGTACTACGTGTACGCTAGGAAAAACTTCCGTGGGGATCCTGACTTATCTCTTCCTAAGGGATCTCAGTGGGGAGACATAGGTAAGAAGGAAATTTTCATTATATGATGTTTTTGATATTTTAATTATATAAAAAAAAATTGTCATTGATCCAAGACTAATCAAGTGCTCTCGATAATGAAGATATGACATCTTATCGTCCTCCAAGATCATATCCCATTCATAGGCAAGGAGAGATAAGCGTTATGTCTAGTCGAGGAGTTGTTGTCGAGGATCTCGAGGAGATCGAGTAGAACCTAGAGGGATTAACCATGAATATCCATTATGAATATCCAGTTGGCATATCAAAATCTATTGGTCGCTTGGTCCATAGAGTAGCATAGGAAATTGCTTGTTATAATGAGAATCATCCTTGATGCTTTTGTATATGAAGCCATGAGATTTACTATTTTGATATTTTGATCCTCGAACAAACACTTTTTGTAACTTTTATCGTATGAATATAAAGTTCCTACATGCTTACTTGTGTTTTTAAAATGTGTGTTTGGATTTATAAATGTCTCAAATGTCTGTCTAACACATAATTATCCAATGCATCTATCAATGTGTTTATATATCTAGGAATATGTTGATACTCAATATAATCAAAATGTCTTTCCAAGAGGCAAATTGTTAAGTATACCTATAACAAAGTAGGACTTTGGATGGAATAAATGTTACTTAATTGAAACACTAATAATTGTGAATCAAGCCGTACAATAAGATGACATATTCTAAATGAAATGGCGTCATTTAATAATTCGATAACTACACTATATTCCATGATATTATTAGTTGCATGAGAAAGGAAAAAACCTTGTAGACTAATCAACTCATCCGTAGGTGCATAGATTTCCCATGTAGCAGATGCTAGGTCTTGAGTACTATGAGTATCACCATCAGCAAAGCCGATATAGGGTAGAGAATACATCGACATCTGGAAACCAAGAACAATGCAAGGTAAGCAGCTAAAAGGCAGAACAAAAACAAAAAAGCACACTAGAGTATGATACACTAAAAATACACAACACTCATGCACAAATAGTTTAAGCATAGTACTTATTCAAGTAAAGCCCATTTATGGGTTCACTCAAAGGAATTCCATCATAATCTACCAGCTCATAATCCCTTTTCTCCAGCACTTGTTTCAGGATATAAGGGCCACGCCACATGGGATTGAATTTACCTGCCTTTAATAAGTCATGATTATGTTCGTAAAGAAGAACCAAATCACCCTTAGAAAAAACATGTGGTTTGACATGCTAGTCATATTGAGCTTTGACATGCTTCTTATGAGTTTCAATGACTAAGGCAACATCATGGTGAGTCTCTTCTAATTGCATCAAATACAAGAGACGTTCCTCTTCATGTTAAGAACCAAATATCAATATAGCATAGAAAAACCTCAGAAAAAGTACTCAACGTCTTGAAAAAGAGATAATTTCAGATAATAAGCCTCTTCGAGGGGGAAACCTCCTTTTACCCCACTTAAATGTTGAAGTACAAGATGATTCCAAATGAAAATGTCTCCTTGGTATATATAGGAGACTAGGAGGTATAATTACAACTAATGGAATAAAGCTGACATAAATAAAATACCATTACTAATGTAATATGCCCCAATTAAGGGGTAGTGAGACAATATTAGGGCTTAACATTCCCCTCCCCTTGAGACAAGTGTTGTACGCAATGCTTGAGTAACTCTAGATGCTTCTGTATAAAAGACTCATCTTCCCAAGTGGAATCTTCAGCCGGTAGTTTCCTCCATTTATTGAGATACTCTTAAATGGATCTATTCCTTAGCTGGTGAATTCTTGTGTCAGTGATGGCTTCAAGCTCCAATATGATTTTTCCTTCCTCGTCAATTTTTGGAAATATAGTTTGAACTGGTATCTTGTCACCTATAATCTTCTTTAAGCATGAAACATGGAAAACTGGGTGTACTCGTGAAGATGCAGGCAGCTCTAATTTTTATGCCATAGTACCAATCTTTTGCAACACCTTATAAGGGCCATAGTACTTTGGTGATAATTTATTATCCTTGTTGGCTTGCTTGAGGGACATCTGTTTGTATGGTTTTAGTCTTAAAAACACCCAATCCCCTACTTCAAAACTTCTTTCACTACGATGTTGATCTTCTTGTTGTTTCATGCGATTCTGTGCCATGGTCAGGTTGTCCTTTTTCTTTTAGAGAAGAAGTGATGGAAGGAGGGTGGTATTCATAAAGTTCCATAAATGGTGTCATTTTTGTTGCAGTATCAAAGGAAGTGTTATACCACCATTCTACCAAGGGTAACCATTTGAACCATTGTGTTTGTTGATCAGAGACAAAGCAATGAAGGTAGCCTTCCATACATTTGTTCACTATCTCGGGTTTTCCATCAGATTGAGGATGATAGGATGAGCTATGAGCCAATTGAGTACCCAAACAAGAAAATAATTATGTCCAAAAATGTCCAGTGAAGATGGGATCTCTGTCACTTACAATAATTTCTGGGCTGCCATGTAGCTTTTGAACTGTCTCCATGAATGCGGTGGCAACTGTACTAGCTTTGAAGGGATGAGAGAGTGCACAAAAGTGTGCGTACTTGGTCAGTCTATCAACAATCACCATGATGACACTCTTTCCTTCAAACTTTGGTAACCCTGTGATGAAATCCATGGAAACCTCCTCCCAGTGTTAATTTGGGATGGATAATGGTTGTAAAAGACCTGGGGTCTTAATTGTTTCCACCTTATTTTGTTGGAAAACCAAACATTCTGCCACAAAACTTTGAACATCAGTTTTAAGGCCATCCCCAAAAAAATCCTTCTTGACTCTATGGTAGGTTTTCAAAAATCCAGAGTGCCCTCCTATTGGAAAGGTGTGCAATTCCAATAGTACCTTTTGTTTCAGTTTGGAGTTCTTACATAAATATAAGCGATCTGTGTACCATAGTGAATCATTTTTCCATGTAAATGTATCTGATGCACTGGAATCCTACTACAACCTTTGAATGAGAGTCCACATTTTTTCGTCATTCTTCCATTCATCCCTTGCTTCTATTATCCAATCGGGTTGATGATTGAGATAGCACTGAGAAAGGCCTCAACATATTCATCCTTTCTTGAGAGTGCATCTGCCACAACATTTTTCTTCCCCTTTTTATAGACAATTTCAAAATCATAACCCAATATCTTGGTTACCCATTTTTGTTGTTCTTCTGAAGATAGTCTTTGTTC
>ML780181.1:446211-461843 GCA_009831015.1 Picea engelmannii | reverse complement strand
TAATGATTGTAACCATTGGATTCCTAGTACAACATCTGCACCACCCATGGGTATAGTAATCATTGGACTATTCATTACATATTCCCCCATAGTAAGATTGATCTTATTGCATTTTCCTAAGCAATTGATAGTTCCTCCATCTATAATCATTACTGGAAACTCTGGCATCAGATATACAAAGAAATTGAGAGCTTTGGATAATTTATAGTGAATGAAATTATGAGTAGCCATAGCCATATTTTTACTTTCAACATTTCTTTCCACCTTAAATGCATTCTCCAATGATTTGGGTTCCCAAAGGCGAACCTCATGTTGAATGTTATCCTTTAAAGTTCCTATGAATACATCAATCAAGTGCTCATCTGGAATATCAGTTACCTTTATATTCAATCTTTGGAAGTTCTCAATGTGTTCGGTAGATGAACCCTTTTGCTTGAGATTTATCAATTGGCTAAAGAAGGTATTGCTCCTTGTATCCTCATAGTGTGCTATCATTTCTTCTGTGAAAATTGTCTATGTGACGAGTGATTTGCAAGAAAAAAGCCATTGATACTATACAAATTGATTATGTTCTAAATATAAAGAAGCAGTTTGTACCTTTTGTGTATGTGGCACATTATGTAGATTAAAGAATTGCTCCATCTGAAGTATCCATGTGATTGGGTCCTTGCCATCAAACTTCCTCATATCGATCTTAGGAACATGGTTGTTCTTCAACCCAAAGTTGGAGTTTCTCCATTCTGGATTCACCTTCCTTGTGTCCTCATCATGAATTTCATGGGATGCATGTTCACTTTCAGGTGTCTTCTCTGTTACGAAATTTTTCAATACTTCCATGATCTCCTCTTTTAATCCATCCATCTTTGCCTCCAACTTAGCTTCCATCTCTTGTAGTTCATCTTTTGTTACTATCTTCTTTTTCAAATAATTAATCTCTCTACTCATTTCTTCACCTTCATCAAGAGTCCAACTAGGATTGTCTGGAGGCTTATTTGGTGTAGAAATTCCCTTTTTGGGTGGCATGTTGGCCAAGTATCACTTTTGAACCTTGATTTTGAGGTGGTTCTGCTAGACAATCTTTCTTCTGTTGTATATCTTAAGTTTCAGCTCTTCTGGGTATGAAAATTTGTTTTATGTAGTTCTCTGATATCTCTTCTCTGCAATGTCATAGGTCTGATCAATATTGTATGTGCCAAGTGGAATTTACGGTAACTTCCCCACAACTTGTCGATTTTTGGCCTTTCCAGGAGATCTCACTTGTATAGCCTACCCCACACTAAATAATTGATATAAAATTTTGAAACTCGTACCCGAAATACTAAAGACTATCCACAATCTAATGAAACCAGTCCCACTCAATTTGGATACTCTAGGAAGAAGTTATGATTTTTTTACCTGGAACACCTTCTTGAGACTAGTCAATAGGACTAGTCAGATACCCTATCTTACACAGGGTGTATCTACAAATTTGATATGACCTAGAAGATGAAATTTTTACCACATATGCCTTACTAATTTATGTGAATAGCCTCAATATTTGAGGGTATAAAACGTTACAAAAACGTTTTTATAGCGAAAATTCCGCAATGACTCATTTCAGGATGATTCCAGAACCTTATCTTGTACAGGCTGTATCTCCAAAAGTATAAGGCCTCAGGAGATGAAATTTTAACCAAACGTACATTGCTCTGACTACTAAATATCCCCCAAGTTGTTCCTTCTTAAACATTGTAGAAAAAACGTTATAGAAAAAATTCCAAGGTGTATCAGATGTAGCAGCGAAACCCCAAGACCTTGAGCTTTGATACCATATGTTAAGAACCAAATATAAATATAGCATAGAAAAACCTCAGAAAAAGTAATCAATGACTTGAAAAAGAGATAATTTCAGGTAATAATCCTCTTTGAGGGGGAAACCTCCTTTTACCCCATCTAAATGTTCAAGTACAAGATGATTCCAAATGAAAATGTCTCCTTGGTATATATAGGAGACTAGGAGGTATAATTACAACTAATGGAATAAAGATGACATAAATAAAATAACATTACTAATGTAATATACCCCAATTAAGGGGTAATGATCCAATATTAGGGCTTAGCACTTCAGCTGAGGTGTTAGGGAGAAGTTCGACAACTAGTTTCAAAGATGGGATTTCACATTCAATCGACAAAATAACTTCAATACCATATACTAACTGGAAAGGTGTAAACCCATTGGAATATTTAATAGATTTATGATAGATCCATAATTCCAAGAAGAGCATCGTGTGCCATCTTGAATTATGAATTCTTATCATCCATCGAAGCATAGTAGTAAGAATTTTGTTAATTGCTTAAACCTAGCCATTGGCCTGTGGATAGCAAGGTGTTGAGTTTTCATGTCGAAGACCCAACTTCTCAGTAAGTTCAGACATCATGAAATTGTGAAAATGATTACCATGGTCAGTGACGATGGCTTGAGGGACACTAAATCTAGTAATGATATGATTGAATATGAAAAAAGATGTAGTTTTCCTGGTATTATCAAATGTAGGCATCAACTCGGCACACTTAGTGAAATAATCCATGGCTACGATGATGTGTCCATGCCCCCCGACCGAGTGAGGGTTACATGTCATGAAGTCAATTCCCCATTTAGCGAATGGACCAACATAAAATATAGGGTAAAGAGGATCAGGATGAGATCGGATCTCATTGTTATACGTTTGACAAGCATGGAATTTCTAGACGACAGTAATACAATCTTTAAACAATGAATGTCATAAGTAAATAGCTCATAAGATATTTTGGTAAATGGAATACCCAGACATATGACCGCCACATGCTCTGGAATGACAGTCATTCAAAGCTTTCTCAGCTTCATCATAGGTTAGACATAGTCAAAATATGGAATCAATACCATGATGGTAAATGATATCACCAAGGATAATGTATTGAAGGGCTTGATACCGAATATGATGACAATCCACACTACAAATATCGAGCCAGAAATTTTGGGTTTGGAGATAAATGATAGTATCTCCATGCCATCATTCGTCAGAACTAATCAGATAGAGAGACTCATCAAGAAAGGAATCCTCTGCCACAGTTTTTGTCTCAGTAGAGGGAATCTCACATGATGCATACCCCCTTATCTCTTACAGGCTGCGCAACCTCACGGTCAAGGATCTTCAATTCTGAGCCAAATTGGCTCTTTGAAACCTTGACGGTTTCGTTCTCTATCTAAACACATGCCCTTTCATATTTCTGGCACTCGTGACCTTCCCCTTCATTGTTGATAAGTCTCAAAGTTTGGGAACCAGCTCTTTTGTTTCGATGAGCCCATCCTTGATGTGACCTTGGGCAATGACCTCACGTAACCACGTGATTGCGGGTGCACCCTAGAGAGGTTTGGAACCAAACTACTTTTCACCCCACAATTCACCTCGAGCCACCACATTTCATTTTACCAATACCGTGGTCTCAATTGCAGCCCTCCCTCAACTTTGTAAATCTCGAGCACCTTCTATCCCGGCAATGCGAGGTGATTGTCGATATCACGATCTTGACGGTGTTTCTAAACAGACGACTGAGATCTACCTCTCCCAGATCAATGACTGTGGTCGTTTCGGAATTCCAAACTTCAGAATTATCAAATCTCAAAATTTCCTTTCTTCCGCAATGACGGATCTTCTACCACGCGTCCCCTTCTAATCAATGGTTGTGATCCCTATGGGTCTTTGGAGTCCCATGGATGATTTTAGGGGCTAAATTTCGCTCATGGGCTAATTTTCCATGGTTTTTCCAAAAACGAGATTCTCTATTTTATAAATGATTCACCCAAATTCTATAGGATAAAATTATTTTACCTTAAAAATCACCAAAATTTTATAAAAGCTATATAAAATCCTTAAAAATTTGAATATTTTTACAAAAATACCGCCAAACATTTATAGTTGGCATATGAAGGATTAGTAAGAATCTCCAAGGTTTCTACATTTTAAAATAAATTTCCATCCTTAAAATCATCTCTACATTGGAATACAGATTTTTCAAGTATCTAACTTTACTCCCCTCAAGGTACATGGGATTCTTCCACGCGTCCTCTTGAATAGAACAATGGGGATTTACTTCGAACGATCAGATGGTTGACATTTTCTTCAAGTATTTACCCGAAATCCACATATTCATGCCACCTTTCCTCTAGATATGATGATTCAAGTTCACTTCATCTCTTCGGCTCTCCAGGCTTCGGGAGTTTCAACTCTCAACTAAAAAATCTCGAAGTGATTTCTCTAGAGTTCACGATCCGTCACCATGTATCCCTCTGGATATAACTGTTGAGATTCACTTTGGCTCTCTGGCTCTCTAGGCTTCGAGATTTTCAACTCTCAACTAAAACCTTCAAAGTTATTTCTCTAGAGTTCACGATCCATCGCCATGTGTCCACCTTCAAATTGACGATTCTCGTCGTTTCAAGATTTTGGTTCCTTCAACCAGATCAAGGGCTCTCCGACAATATTCTCAATCAACAATCAAGATTTTCTTCGGTGATTTCACCTCTTATTTTTTCACAAACTTCTGAAGTTGTAGATCTCACGACACCTGTCGTCCTTAACGATGGACAACCCCAAATTTCTTCGGGACTTCAAAAATTTGGTGAATTCACCCTTCTGTGTGTGCAAAGCGCTAAGGCTTGTGCACCTTGCTTTGATTATATGGTTGTTTTTCCTATGATTTGTGATCCGATGATCATTGTCTCTCCTCCTCTTGAGCTTCTGACTTCCTCCAACTTAGAATATTTTCTAAGTATTCAAAGGCCTCGACCTTTGTTCCTCCTACAAATATGGCTCTTGTACCTCATCTGCACTTCTGAAAAACACTATCTCTTCTAAGATTTATCTCCCTTTTCTCCTTTTAATTCTTAGAGAGTCACTTCGACACTTAGGCAAGTTTCGGATTTGTGCACTCCTTGCAACAGATTCTTGCGCAAGTTTTGGGTTCTTGTGGACGACTGTGAACACCTTGCAGCAGTCACTTTGCACTCCTTGCAAAGGGAAAGTTTGCACTATCTCTTCTGAGCTTCGAAATAGAAACAGATTATGTCAATGCACTCCTTGCAGACTGTGTGCACACCTTGCACAAACTCAATAGAAGATATACAATTGTAAATTATGCAAACATCTCACAATTTCATATATTCGTAACGAAATTCATTCATTCATGAAAACAACAATAACATGGAATTGAAAATAGTAACAACACCATGTATTGGATCATTTTTTATATGTTATATTCATTTAGAAGTAAATGGATATAACTATGATCAAACAACAACTAAAAACTAAGAAATTTCCTATTAACTCACAACATCCCCATTTGGGTGTACAAAACCTCTATTAGTTGTTGACCTCGTGGGAAAATGCATGGAATGGATACAAATGAACTGGGCAATCTACCTCGTCAACTAGTTAGAGAAAGAATGTCGCAAAGCTCAGGATCAAGGCTACGAGTTCCACTTTAGTTGGATGTTGATCCTCATCACTTTCATTTCTTGGGAAATGATGGAAGGTGTGACCTTCCCTGAGATTGATCCATCAGAACCCTTAGCTACGAAGTTCATCACACTATGGTTTTTGAGCAACATGGTGAAACAATGGCAGTCAAACGTGGTGTTCCACACCTACTACCTGAAGTTGAAGAGGGATATTGATTCTTTCCCTCAGATGATGCCGAACACCCTGCACAAGTTCACACCATTTGTGAATTTCCACACAGATAGACATTTTATTTAATTCACCACGCGGAGAGATGAACACAAAGAAGAGTCGTAGAGTTACTATAAAATCACAGAGGAGGACATGGAAGAAATAACTAAGGAATGGCCTGCAAAGTTCCTTATACCAGTCGACCAGGGAGAACTGTCTGACCTAGACCTCATCGAAATTTTGGTGGTTACTCATGAAGATTATGATGCACCCAACAGTAGAAGAAGGAAAAAAAAGGAAGAAGTACAGGACCTGAACAACGCATATGAAGAGACAGCTAAAGACTCACCTAGAGGGGGAGGTGATGATGAAGTAGACAAAGAAGAGGACAAAGGAGAAGAAGACAAGAAGAAACAAGGCGAAGTAACACCGCCTAGGGACCCCATTGATGAAGTTGATACCTCCAATAAAAGAAATATTTCCCCCATGAAACCTACATCGCAGAAGAATTCCAAAGCTAATAAACAACATATCCATACTGTGCTAATGATGGATGACATAGATTTGATCATCGTCGTTGTCTCAGATACCTTAGAAGACATCTAACAACACAATGAATCCAAAGAAGAGACCATGTATGAAAGAATTGAAGCAGAGCTCAAAGGGGTACAACAACCCCTCTACTCCAGTTGCACAATGTCTACTGCACCCCTGTCATTAGAAGGAACAAATTTGGGAGATGAGCCTGCTGATCTACGCCATATAGAATATGCAAGTGAAGTTTGCCTTCATTGAGCTCGGGAAGAAAAAGAGTAGGCCACAAATGACTTAAATAAATCAAAAGAGGAAGCCATAGAGAAATGTTGGGTTGCACAACAGGAAAAATATGACATCCAAGCCAAGCTTGCAGAGTATAGAGCGTAGATCTAGAAGGAGAAGGAACAACTGCTCGCAGAGAAGATTGGAGTTAAAGATGCAGTCACTAGAACACTTCGCTCTGTGACGGGCTTACTACATATGGAGGAAGCCCTAGTGGAAAGACAAGTAGGGAAGCTTTTTGAATCCATTCAATAGATCCAATAGAGGATAGAAAAACTGGAGTTACAAGTAGTGCCAAGAACTCTGCAGGAAGTGCGAGACCAGAGAGAAGAAACCACCCAAAGCATAGTCTAGAGAATCAAGGTGTTGGCCTTAGAATGTAAACAGTTGAACAGTCGATGTGCGTAGACTTATGAGCACCTTGCAGAGGACCCTAAAATAAGAACACTAGAGTCACAAATTCAGGAGGCCAAGCAGTAAGAAGCAATGGTGCAAGCGTAGTTGAATCCACTACCAGCAGTCAAGAGGATGAAACGATCCCAAGAACAACGTACAGTTCAAAAAAAATCCATGCCATCCAAAGTAATGTCATGGAAGTGACTCAGCGACTCTATCCAATGCAGGATGTAGCTTGCATATTTTTTGAGAATATTGAAGGATGAGGTGCATAAATAGAACAAGTGGTCACCACAGTGGAACAATTCTTGGAAGGACTCGTGACGAAAAAGGTTATTTAAAATTTCTTCAAGTAGGAGGCTCTGGAAAAGCAATATGTTAGCCAAGATCGATGCATTTGAGGCAGAGTTACCAAGATTAGAGTGACTCGAGACGAGTCACAGGTGAGTGTTGGGGGCCTGTTGGCCCTTGACCAATTTTTGGAGAACCTTGGTCACGTTTGACCAATTTTGGGACTTCGACAGGATGGTATAAGGAGGAGTGCAAGGCAAAGCAGAGATCGCGGGATATCAACCCCTTCTTAGGGAATTTTTGGGTTTAGGTTTTATGTAATGGGTATGGGATGTCAGCCCATGGGTTTACCCATGTTTAGGCCCTTTTGTAATGTATAAATAGAAGGCCACGAAATGTAAGAAGGATTCAGTCAGTCAATGGTAAGTTGTGCTAAGTGCAAGTGATTGTAAGAGGCTTTGTGCATAGTGAAACTTGCAGAGCTAAGTGCAAGTCATGTGTAGTTCTTTGTGCATAGTGAAACTTGTAGAGCTAAGTGCAAGTCATTTGTAGTGCTTTGTGTACATAATGTGTAAGGCTTCGTGTTGTAACCTAGCTCAAGGAAGGAGGATCTGGTGAGGTGTGCGCAGATATCCTGTCCTATGAGGAGTGGTTTCTTGTGGCTCTGTGCTTGTACAATATTGAAAGAATACAATAAAGAAGAGAAGAGTTGGTGGACGTAGCCCCACACTGGGGTGAACCACGTATATCCTGTGTTGTGGTTTCTTTGTGCATTATATTTGTTATGTTATTGATGTGATGTATGCTTAGTGAAATGATATATGTTAGATGCATTTGATATAGTAGATTTGTTCTTATTAATGTGAATGAATGCTATATTTGATTTATTTCTATATGTTAAGTGCTTAGATGTATTAAATCTTGTTGAATACTGCGTTTCTCTGTAACTAGGGTTTCAAACTGCGATGTGAATAAGGGTTAAATATTGATGAATGTTAACTTCTAAGTTCTCTGTTAGTGTTGTAATCACAAATCTGTGTCCCAGCTAGGTTGTATATAGTTTAGTTTTGCAACCACCTCTGCCTCTACCTCGGGTGAGACTTCATTTGTTTCACAAGTGTTGTCGAAAGGGCCAGTAGTTAGCGTTTTGTTGGTGCGTTGTTGAAGTGTTGAACCCTGGGTCTGCCCCTATGCCAATATGTCTCATCCTTATATCTTTCAACATGAAATAAAAAACACTTTGCAAAGTTGGTTAGACTTTAGGTCATAGGTAAAATATAAAAAATAATTTAATTTTGCAATCAAATATGGTAAAAAGTAATAAAATAGGTCAAATCAACCCATTTACCATTTCATTTTTCAATTTCACCCAAATAGTGCCCAAAACCCTGTTTTTATTCCAAATTTCAATCTTTGATTCCAGAGTGCCTGGTGGACAATTTTGAAAACCGCTTCCATAAAAAAGGTAGTCTCTTTTCCCTTTCTCTTTTCATGGTTTAAAATTTCATTTTTATTGGTTTAATTTTGAGTTTAGGTCGATTGTTTGGGGGTACCTACGCTTTGAGATCGTCGTAGGCTCATAGTATTGTGATCTTTGATGATCTGAAATCACCGCAAGGGACTCAAGGCCAGGGTGCAATGACATCGCTTTGCATAAAAGAAAATCCTTGCAATGACCGTAACTCAATTTTTGAAAAGAAAAAATGAGTTAGGAAAACTTCCAAGAATTGTTTTTTTATGAGTCTAATCATCTTTTGATGTTACTTGGTAGGTTTTCCTTAGTCAAAATGCTCAAGTGGAGGGTGAAAGAGAATGAGGAAAAATACTATTTTTCGGGAATGACCCGGACATAGTCATGGCACTCTGGGAGTGCGGGTTACTAAAATTATTCAAAATTCAAGGCATGAGATCCCAACTGAGATTGATGGAGTATCTAGTCCACATGTGGGATCTAAATGAACAAGCTTTTCATGTAGGTGTGCATACACTCACCTTTTATATAGATGACATTTACTTTTTGATAGGGTTATCTCGTCGAGGCTCGCGGTTATCACTCTTGGGAAGTAGGGGTGGGGGAGAACCCATGGATTACTATGTTGCACACCACTGCGTGCTAGGTATGAAAATGAATAGTGGCAAGGTGGCCAAAAGGGATGTTCAGGATTTACCATTGAGAACCATCCTCTATACTATCACCAGGATGGTAGGGAGTGTGGCTCTCCACATGGATTTGCAAAGTCACCTTCAGTACGCCATAGAATGTATGAAGCCCAGGGTCTTCAAATGGTGTGAGGGTGTCTTGAAGAACATGAAAAAGAAACTGACAAAGTGTCAAAATGGTCGGTTGAAACAATTTGGTTACATATCCATTTTAATGTCTTTCTTCCTAGAGAGGGTCTATGTCTTATGTCTATAGGTGGGGTGGGGCATAACTGCTCCACAAGATCCATAGATGAAAATATGGGTGGACTTGATGGCTCGTCACGGTGTCATGCTTATCATCAAGTATGATGAAGCTTTCTTCCAGTGTATGAGAGATAAACTAATCATGGTGGAGTACTATGTGTATGTCGGGATGGACTTCCATGGGGATCTTGACTTATCTCTTCCTGAGGGATCTCAATGTGGAGACATAGGTAAGAAGGAAATTTTCATTATATGATGTTTTTGACATTTTAATTATATAAAAAAATATTTTGATTTATCCAAGACTAATCAAGTGCTCTCGATAATGTAGATGTGACACCTTATCATCCTCCAAGATCATATCCCATTCAGAGTCAAAGAGAGATAGGCATTATGTCCAGTCGAGGAGTTGTTTTTGAGGATCTCAAGGAGATCGAGAAAACCCTAGATGGATTAACCATGAATATCCCTTATATCACGGTGGACAAACTTCCTCGTCTCTACCAACACCATACAGTTGGTGTATCGAAATATATTGGTCGACTACTCCGTAGAGTAGCACGGGCAGTTGTTTGTTACAATGAGAAACTTCCTTGATGCTTTTTTATATGAAGCCATGATATTTATTATTTTGATATTTTGATCCTCGAAAAAACACCTTTTGTAACTTTTATCTTATGAATATAAAGTTCCTACAAGCTTACTTGTGTTTATAAAATGTGTGTTTGGATTTATAAATGTCTCAAATGTCTGTCTAACACACAATTAGCCAATGCATCTGTCAATGTGTTTATACATCTAGGAATATGTTGATACTCAATATAATCAAAATGTCTTTCCAAGAGGCAAATTCTTAAGTATACCCGTAACAAAGTAGGACTTCGGATGGAATAAATGTTACTTAATTGCAACACTACTAACTGAGAATCATGTTGTACAATAAGACGACAGATTCCAAATGAAATGGTGTCTGTTAATAATTCGATAACTACACTATATTTGACGATATTATTAGTTTCATGAGAAAGGAAAATATTGGGTAGACTGATCAACTCATTCGTAGGTGCATAGATTTCCAATGCAACAGATGTTAGGTCTTGAGTAGTGAGACTAGCACCATCAACAAAGCTTATATAGGGTAGAGAAGACATCGACATCTGGAAACTAAGCACAATGCAAGGTAAGGAGCTAACAGGAAGAACAAAAACAAAAAACACACACTAGAGTATGATACACTAAAAATGCACAACACTCATGCAAAAACAGTTTAAGCATAGTACTTCTTCAAGTAAAGCCCATTTATGGGTTCACTCAAAAAAATTTCATCATAATCTACCAGCTCATAAGCCCCTTTCGCCAACACTCGTTTCACGATATAAGGGTCATGCCACATGGGCTTGAATTTACCAGCCCCTAATAAGTCACGATTATGTTCGTAAAGAAGAACCAAATCACGGTCAGAAAAAAAAAAAAAAAAAAACGTGTTTTGACATGCTTGTCATGTTGAGATTTGACACGCTTCTTCTAAGTTTCAATGACTAAGGCAACATCATGGCAGGTCTCTTCTAATTGCATCATATACAAGAGACATTCCTCTTCAGCTAAGGTGTTAGGGAGAAGTTCGACAACTATTTTCAAAGATGGGATTTCACATTCAATCGACAGAATAACTTCAATACTGTATACTAACTGGAAAGGTGTAAACCCAGTGTAATATTTAACAAATGTCTGATAGGTCCATAATGTCAAGAAGAGAATCGTGTGCCAGCTTGACTTATGAGTTCTTATCATCCGTCGAAGCATAGTAGTAATAACTTTGTTAATTTCTTCAACCTAGCCATTGGCCTATAGATACTAAGGTGTTGAGTTTTCATGTCGAAGACCCAACTTCTCAGTAAGTTCAGACATCATGAAATTGAGAAAATGACTACCATGGTCAATGACAATGGCTTGAGGGACACCGAATCAAGTAATGATATGATTGAATATGAACAAAGCTGCAATTTTCCTGGTATTATCAAATATAGGCATCGCCTCGGCCCACTTAGTGAAATAATCCATGGCTACGATGATGTGTCCATGCCCCCCGACTGAGTGAGGGTTACATGTCATGAATTCAATTCCCCATTTAGTGAATGGACCAATGTAAAATGAAAGGTAAAGAGGAGCAGAATGAGATCGGATCTTATTGTTATACGTTTGAAAAGCATGGCATTTCTGGATGGAAGTAATACAATATTTAAATAATGAGTTCCATAAGTAACTGGCTCGTAAGATCTTTTGGGCAGTGGCATACCCATACATATGACCGCCACATGCTCTGGAATGATAGTCATTCAAATATTTCTCAGCTTCATCATAGGTTAGACATCGTCAAAATATGGAATCAATACCACGATGGTAAACGATATCACTAAGGATAATGTATTGACGGGCTTGATACTGAATACGATGACGATCCACACTACAAATATTGGGCCATAAATTTTGGGTTTGGAGATAAATGATAATATCTCCATACAATAAGTCATCATAACTAATCAGAAAGAGAGACTCATAAGGAAAGGAATCCTTTTCCACAGTTTTTGTTTCAGTAGAGGGAATGTCACATGATGCATACCCCCTTCTCTCCTACAAGTTGTGCGACCTCCCGGTCAAGGATCTTCAATTCTGAGCCAAATTGGCTCTTTGAAACCTTGATGGTTTCATTATGTATCTAAACACATGCCCTTTCGGCTTTCTGGCATAGGTCTTATGGAACCCATGACCTTCCCCTTCTCTCTTGTGAAGTCTCAGAGTTTGGGAACTATATCCTTTGTTTAGATAAGCCCCTCCTTGATGATACCTTAGGCGATGACCTCATGTAACCACGTGATTGCGGGTGCACCCCAGAGCAGTTTGGAACCAAACTAATTTTCTCCCCACAATTCACCTCGAGCCACCACATGTCCTTTTACCAATACCGTGGTCTCGATTGAGGCCCTCCCTCATATTTTTAAAGCTCGAGCACCTTCTATCCCTACAATGCGAGGTGAAAATCGTTCTAACGATCTTGATGGTGCTTCTAAACGTACGACCTAGATCTACCTCTTGGAAATCAACAGTTCAGATCTACCTCTCCCTTATCGAGGACTGTGGTCGTTTCAAAATTCCAAACATTGGAAATCTCAAATATCAAACTTTCCTTTCTTCCACAATGACGAAATTTCTACCACCTTTTGATAAACAAATGTGATCCCTACAGGTCTTCGGACTTTGGATTTTTCAAGTCTCAAACTTTACTCCCCTCGAGGTACACGGGATTCTTCCATGCATCCTATTGAATCAGACAGTGGGGATTTACTTCGAATGATCCGATGGTTGACGTTTTCATCAAGTATTTACCCGAAATCCATAGATTCATGCCACCTTTCCTGTGGATCTGATGATTGAGGTTCAATTTGGCTCTCCAGCTCTTCGGGCTTTGGGATTTTCAACTCTCGAAGTAATTTCTCTAGAGTTCTGATCCATCGCCACATATCCCTCTAGATATAATGGTTGAGATTCACTTCGGCTCTTTGGATCTCTGGGCTTCGAGAGTTTCAACTCTCAACTAAAACCTTCGTAGTGATTTATCCAAGGTTCACAATCCATCACCACGTGTCCACCTTCAAATCGACGACTCTCGTCATTTCGGGATTTTGGTCCCTTCAACTAGATCAAGGGCTCTCTGACTATCTTCTCGATCAACACTCGAGATCTACTTTGGCAATTTCACCTCTTATTTGTTCACGAACTTTCGAAGTTGTATATCTCGTGCCACTTATAGTCCTTGACGATCGATGGCCCCAAATTTCTTCGGGACTTCAGAACTTTGGTGAATTCACCCTCCTGCGTGTGCAAAGCACTAAGGCTTTTGCACCTTGATTTGATCAAATGACTGTTGTTCCTCTGAGTTATGATCCGATGACCATTGTCTCTCCTCCTCCTGAGCTTCCGAATTCCTCCAACTTAGAATATTTTCTAAGTATTCAAAGGCCTCGACCATTGTTCCTCCTACGAATCCATCTCTTGGACCTCGTCTGCACTTCTAAAAACCACTATCTCTTCTGAGATTTCTCACCCTTTTCTCCTTTGACTTCTTAGAGAATCATTTTGACACTTAGTCGAGTTTCAAATATTTTCACTCCTTGCAACAAATTCTTGTGCAAGTTTTGGGTTCTTATGGACAATTGTGCACACCTTGCAGCAACCACTTTGCACTCCTTCCAAAGGGAAAGTTCGCGCTATCTCTTCTGAGCTTCATAATTGAAACAGATTTTGTCAACGCACTCCTTGCAAAATGTGTGCACACCTTGCACAAACTCAATTGAAGAGATACAATTGGAACTTATGCATACATCTCACAATTTCATATATTCGTAACGAAATTCATTTATTCATGAAAACAACAATAACAGGGAATTGCAAACAGTAACAACACCATGTATTGGATCATTTTTTCTATGTTATATTCATTCATAAGTAAATGGCTATAGCTATGATCAAACAGGAACTAAAAACTAAGAAATTTCCTACTAACTCGTAGCAACTCCATTTGGGTGTACAAAACTTCTTTTATATCATAGGGTTCTTAGGGTTCCCCCGACTACTCGTCTACTCGAAAACAAAACCTAACTACTACCTTAGTTAAGTTACATTCAAGACTAGGAGTGAAAACTCCCAGATCAGTCATGATCATTTAGCTTCCAAGCGTTTTATCTTCTTCTATTTTTCAATCAGCTCCAAACGATTCGCAGTGAAAACCAACGTTTAAGATTCTGAAATGATTCCAAGGCATTGAGTTGTCCGGCTATGCATGCTCACTGACGATGCTCCTGCATCATCACACATAAACTCGACAAAAACCAAACATTTCTTTGATTTGTCATGCTCAAATTCCAAATCAAACTCCTGGAAAATGACTATCCATTTGGAGTATTTCCCCCCCAACAATTGTCGAGTAAGGATGTGTTGCATAGGGTTGCAATTGAAAATGACTGTGGTTCTGGGCAATAAGATATAACGATGAAAACGTTGAACATTCGTTTCGCCAACTCAAGGTTTTTGGTAGCTCAAGGTTCCTTGGATGAGTTGCGACACTGTTCATATTTGTAGCACAAGAGTTGTGGCACTATTCAAAGTTGCAACATGGGAGTAGCGACGATTTGCAACAAATCGTGAAAACTTTATTTCTCAAAAAGGATGATCTGGGTTGTTGATATTTTTTGAGGGTAGACTTATATTGACTTAATAATTCCTCATACGAAAAATATCAAGAATCCAGTTCGTAGATATTTATTTATAGGAGTAACAATAGTGATGACGTAGGAGTAGCAACAAACTGGAGTAACATCAACCAGTAGTTGCAACAAGTTGCAACAAATTGTGAAAACTTGATTTCTCAAAAAGTATGATCTGGGTTGTTGATATATTTTGAGTATAAATATATTTTTTCTTAATAAATCCTTGTGAAATAAACCTCAATAACTCACATATTGAATCTACAATTGTAGGAGTAATAGCAGTGGAAATTAGTTCTACAACAATCACAAATTAAACCACATTTTCAAAGATATGTCCATAGTATGTTACCTCTCTGATATTTAACCATAATTCATATGAAATACTAAATAAATGAAATGGAAAACACCTTGGTTATAAATCCCACATATAAGCATTAAAATGGATTAATAAACATTAATATGAGGTTATGGGTAAGAAAGAAGGGATTAAAAATAGGGAAAGATGATGTAAAAGGATGACAATTCCATGGCCCAAAAACTATGTTCCCAAAATAGTTTCATTTGTAGCATTATACTTCATTGCAGAATGAGACAAAACTATTTTGGTTTCTATTGTATGCTTCATTAGATTTTATGGGATAACTATTATTTAAGTATCCTGCATAGTTTCTTTGGTTCTTGTCATAGTCTCTGCAGTTTACAACTTTTTGTCTAAAATTAGCATAATTAAAACAATGACCATAAAAGAACCTTTGATACCTGGGAGTAG
>ML780181.1:377023-444225 GCA_009831015.1 Picea engelmannii | reverse complement strand
TACATTTATTATATCTAACTACCATAGTGGGCCTTATTTAATAATATAGTGGACCTAGTCCACCTTACATTGAATGACCTCCACTATTATCACTATGGGCCCTCTGGGCCCCCCCACTACCTCTCTAGCTACCTTACAGATTTTCTTATCTATCAAAGAGTACATTAATTGGAAGCACCAACTTCCTATTTCACCAGCTACAATTGAAAGGAGTCTCCAACCCCCTATTTATAGGCTTCAACCTGAAGGAATCTCCAACTCCCTAATTTATCGGCTGGAACAGGAAGGAGGCTACAACTCCCTTTCCATGCCCCGTCCAACCGCCCTGAAATATAAATGTAGACCAATATGTCACTAGCTCTATCGTTGTAACTGATAACCTGTTTTTGTTGTTTTTTATACTTCTTTTGTTTCTATTCATATCAATACCTCATCAAGACTGCAACCACACATACCACATACCAAGATTCACAAGAGACTTCTCCAAATCAAATTCTTATGAGTCACTACGACATGTGTGTTCTTGATTTCTTTAGAATACACACCCTAACATACACAGGAAGACATACCTTCAACATATAGCTAACTTGGGTTTTAGATCTTTGATCTTCAACATTTTTTGTTCATAGGTCCACGAACCATACACTAAATGATCGTGAATGTATGCACTTTTCCCTACTGAAGCTAGCGGATTTCTACGCTTTTCCTCCTACAACTGGAATATTTACACAAAGAACTTGGATCTGTAATTTTTCTCTGTACGCTCCGCTCCTACACACTTCTACCTTCACTGGACTATGCTAACTTTGACTTATTAACTTCATATATACTAGTATTCACATAATAATTCTTCCAATTGAATCTTCTCTATGTTTTAATGAGGATTTCATGATGACATGCAACTGGCATGCAACCTTAACTTCTGTTTGCAGTTACTTTAACACACAATTGACATGAAACTTGTTAAATTTTTCTTACAGCTACTTTACCTTAACATGAAACTTGTTAAATTTTGTTTACAGTTACTTTATCATTTAGGATATGCCCCCTCTACCCCTCATTATAATTGTTTTTTCACATGGTCACTAGTTCCTCTTCAGGTGGTTTCATGCCCAATTATTGATTACTTATTGATTACTATTGGTCTGCCTGATGACATTGAGAGGAAGGATGATAATTCTATAGGATACATGTTTTTTTTATTATTACTCACCAACACGGATAACATGTTGTCCTACCCATCAAACATTTTACTTTACAATTTTTTTTATGTATATTAGTCTTTACTAACAATGTTCAATGTTTGGTTCTTTAATTAAAGTAGGTCATATTCATTATTTTCATAAAATAACTTGTTAGTTATCCTTTCACTTCCCAAAATAACACACTTTAATGCTAGTATAGAATCATATGGGACCCACAAATGCCCTGATGTTCCAAATGCCTGATTGGCCTCCAACCAGTGTTGAGAGGTATCCCTAGCTTTACCACCTCTCTGGTTAAAACTCCTCACTAACATTTGAGTACGGAAATGCCTGGTTTGGAATTTATTTGTTATACCTTTCTTGGTGCAACTACTCCCAACAACCCATATAGTAGCCTCTCCTCTTCAGGAATCGATTCTCAACCATCAACCACAATGGAAGGACCACAAATATTACCATATATAACCCCATCATTTTCTTTCTAGTTTGGACATAATTGATCCCCCTCTCCAAGTCATATTTTCAATCCATCACTCATAAGGATCAAGAAGAGGACTACACACTATAAGCACCCATGGAATGGGGGAAATATTTCAAATAATGGGGGCACTCATAGTGCCCACCAGAAATATAGTCAATCCAAGCATAAATGTACTACTATTATATGGAACAATATCCTTTGACCCTTATGTAAGCTCTATGGTCACCCATCCCATCAGTTCCTTGACCTCACCCCAGAGCTAGTCTGACACAGCCGCGCTCACACGCACGTCCGCTCACAGGATCTTCTCCTTCCTCAGCCCGAAGAACACTAACCGGTCCTTCTATTTCCCTATCGGGAAATCTACACCCACAGAACTCTTTGTGCAATCCCCCTCTTTACTTATTGGGGAATCGGACTTCGCGGTATCGCGAGGTCAATGGTCGAGCGCTGGTGTTTCGGATCCCCGAACCCCAATGCAAGTCAATCCTGACCTCCTTCTCTTGTCAGAGTTTTCGCTACTCGCGATATCAAACAAATGGATTTATCGAGCCCCGAACCCCGATGTGTCGATATTCCGATGCACACGCGGGTTGACTATTCAACTCCCGTCACCCCTGTCGGGATTTCTCCTATCGCGATTTTTCCACTCGCGATGTCAAGAAATTTGCTTTTCCGATCTCCGAACCCCGATACGACGGAACTCCGATGAGCTCGCGACTTTGACTTTTCAACGGTCCCTTGTCTCGTCGGGACTTCAGACTTCACGGGATCGCGAATCGTAACATCAATATTCCATGATTCCTCGCCATGAAACTTCCGATAGCTCGTGTCACCTGTCCTCCACTAACTCCGTTGTGAACCACGCTATCCTTTAACTATCGAGAAATCGCGTATCGCGATTTCGCGATTTCCATTGCAATGTTTTGGAGTTTCAATCCACAAAACCCCGATACACGATATACATGTAGATCCAACGACCCTCGTGCCCCGGATCAACGGATCTACCCCTCATGAGCTTTGAACCTCTCGAGAATACCTGCGGTATCTCCCCTGCACCTTGGTGAGATCTGTCGTCTCATGGGATGTCACGAATTCTCCTCAGAGAATGCCAACCGTCCGTTCCTCCCTTGAGAAATCTGCGAAATGACTAAGTGTTCCTCCATGGAACTCGTTTACCTGCACACAAACTTGAAATGCTTCTTACGAACCTTCAAAGAACAACTTCGACTCGTCATCCTTCAACAAATTTGAAGGCCTTCTCCCTCCTGAGCTTTCTCCAACTCGGATCCTTGGAAAAGACTTTTTGCGCGCACTCCTTGCGACAATCCTCAAACACGTCTAAGTGTTTGAATCCTATCGACTCTGTGCACACCTGTAGAAGCAGTCTTAAAACACTTCCCTCAGGTTCGCAACCCTGAAGTTTTACTTGGCCTGCGCACTCCTTGCACGGCTCCTGTATCCAGCTTCACTTGTGGGTGAATGAGAACAAAAGCTAAGCTATTTGAGCCTTCTGTCAACGCACTCCTTGCGGACACTTCAACTGCACTCCTTGTAGGAATTCTCTGGCTCAAATAGAGAAACAATTGAAACTCATTCCTTTTTCCCTTCAGATTTCAGACTCAACACATGAAATCATATACACGACATAACAACAAATGCATAATAGGAAGCAAACATTCTTGAGCATGACATCAATACACAGAGAACAACAAAACCATGAATTTGAATCTAAGCTTTATTCTATTAATTCAAATGTCTGTACATGGATGTCTTTACACATCTCTCTACTTTCTCTTGCTCTTCTTCCTTTTCAGAATAATGTTACAATGCACAATGAGGGTGTCTATATCATGTTTCCCTCTTGCGCTCTCAAACAGTCAAATCTAGAATTAAATTTCTATCCACCAGCATTAACTACTTTAAATGCCTCCTACCTACAAAGGACGAGAGCTAAAGGCTCAAGGTCCATTTACATTTACAAGTGTGTCTCATATTAATGGCTTCATTTAAGATGGTGCAACAATCTAAGGGAATTTTCAAAATTTGTGCTGG
This sequence comes from Picea engelmannii, assembly GCA_009831015.1. Classification (NCBI taxonomy): domain Eukaryota; kingdom Viridiplantae; phylum Streptophyta; class Pinopsida; order Pinales; family Pinaceae; genus Picea; species Picea engelmannii. Next base: position 440,484 of record ML780181.1, on the reverse strand, counting down.
CGTGTGTCCAGCTGTCTACTTGCATTCTGCGCTGGCTCGCTTGATTTGGGAGATGCTCCTGCATCATACTCCCTCGCTTGAAAACTTTCATGGGCTCCTTTCAATGAGCTCCTGCACAGTATGTCCATGCTTCTGTATCTTTGCTTCAGTCTCCCAGCTAGCATCTTCAACTGGATGATTCTTCCATTTGACCAGATACTCAAAGTATTGCTTTCGACTGGTCCTCTTACCCACTTTCTTGTCCAGTATGCACTCCATCTGTGGTTTCTCTACAACTGGAATTTGCTTTGTCCACTAAACCTCTAACTGTTCCTTTTCTACTCCTGCTTCCTCGGGCTTATATGGGTACAAATTTGAGACATTGAATATCATAGAAATTCCGATCCCATTGGGAAATTTCAATCTCATAAGCATTTGCCCCAAATTTTCTCAAGACCTTACAAGGTCCGATTTTCTTCATCTTCAATTTATTATACGTTCCTCTCGAGAACCTTTCCTTTCTCAAATGTGCAAGAACCATATCACCAAACTTGAACTAAAGTTGTCGTCTATGTTGATCGGCTCTGCGCTTATACTCATGGCTTGATCTTAGCAGTCGCTCCTTCACCTGGCTGTGAAGTTCCTTCATCGTCTCAGCGAATTCTTCTACACTAGCACTCCTAGTCGCAGTCTGTTCTGAATCCCTCAGTTCAGAAACTCCCCTCAGCTGCATGCCATAAACAATCTGGAATGGACTCTATCCTGTACTCCTGTTCACTGAGTTGTTATACGCAAACTCTTCCTGCGGCAATATATTGTCCCAACTGTTGTGGTGCTCTATCACCAAGATTCTCAGCAAATCTCCCAGACTTCTATTGACCACCTCTGTTTGTCCATCTGTCTAAGGATGATACGCCGAACTAAACAACAAGTTAGTTCCCATCTTTTTCCATAAGGTCCTCCAAAAATTCCCTATGAATTTTGTGTCTCTATCCGAAACTATACTCCTCGGCAACCCATGAAGTCGAATGACCTCTTTGAAAAACAAGTTCGCGATGTGAGTTGCATCGTTGGTCTTCTGACATGGAATGAAGTGTGCCATTTTGGAAAATCTATCCACCACCACAAATATTGAATCACAACCTCTTTGTGTCCTTGGCAACCCCAATACAAAATCCATGCTAATCGCATCCCACGGCCTCTCGGGTATGGGGAATGGTTGATAGAATCCCGCATTCTATTTCCTTCCCTTCGAATGCTAGCAAATTCTGCATCTGTCTACAAATCTCTTGACCTTTGATCGCATTCCTGGCCAAAAGTATGATTCACTCAGCTTTGCAAATGTTTTTTCATGACCGAAGTGTCTGACCAATCCTCCGCTGTGTTTCTCCTTCAGCAGATTCTCCCTCATGGAACAATTTGGAATACACAGTTGATTGCCTTTAAATAACAATCCTTCCTGGATCATGTATTCTCCCCACTGGCTTCTATCTCTAAGAACTAGATTCTCAGTTGCTTCATACGCTTCCTTAAAATATGGGTCATCTTTGTACATGTCCCTAAGATCATTAAAACCTAGCATTTTGACTCTGAACTCCTGCAACAACAAACACTTCCTGCTCAAAGCATCAACAACTTTGTTAGCAGTACCAGAAATATGTTATATCACAAATGTAAAATTCTGCATGTATCCAACCCACTTAACATTCTTTTGATTCAACTTCTCCTGTTGAGTCACAAACTACAGTGCATGATTGTCACTATACAAAACAAAATCTTTCAGGATCAAGTAATGCCTCCATTTCTTCAATGCTTGAATGATGGCATAAAAGTCCTTATCATATGTGGAGTACTTTACTTTTGCTTCATTCAGCTTCTTGCTAAAATATGCAATTGGCCTGTCCTCCTGACTCAAGACTGCTCCGATTGCAAATCCGCTTGCATCGCATTTCACCTGAAATGTCTTTTGGAAATACGGCAACACCAAAACAGGTTGTTCCGTGATCTTCCTCTTCAATAGATTGAAACTTTTCTCGGCCTCTTCAGTCCAGTGAAAATATTTATGTCTTTTCTTCACTGTATCCATCATCGCTGCACTAATTCCACTGAAATTCCTGATTAACTTCCGGTAGAAACTAGCCAATCCGTGAAAACTTCTCACCTCGAATATATTCCTCGGTGATGGCCAATTGTTGATTACCTCTACCTTATCTGGATCCATCCTCAACTCATTTGCCGAAATAACAAAGCCCAAGTAAATGAGCTCTGTCTTCATGAATGAGGATTTCTTCATATTTATCAACAACTTCTCCTGCTGCAATTTCTACATCACTGTAGCCAAATGCTTCAGATGCTCCGCTGCTGTTTTACTGAAAACCAGTATGTCATCCAAATACACAATGACAAATTTCCCGATGAACTCCTTCAGGACTTCGTTCATCAACCTCATGAAGGTACTCGACGCATTTGTTAATCCAAACGGCATAACAAGCCATTCATACAACCCTTCGTTTGTTTTGAATGTTGTCTTCCATTCATCACCCTCTCTCATGCGAATCTAGTGATATCCACTCTTCAGATCAATCTTCGAAAAAAAAATTCTCCACTTAAGCAATCCATCAAATCATCCATTCTTGGCAATGGGAATCTGTACCTGATGGTTATCTTGTTTATCGCCCTTGAATCAGTGCACATCCTCCAGCCTCCATCTTTCTTCGGACTGAGTACTGTCGGAACAACACATGGGATCAAGCTTTCTATGACTAATCCCTTGTCCAATAAATCCTGGACTTGTATTTTAACCTCTTCATTTTCTTGCGGCAACAATCTGTACGCGGCTTTATTTGGAAAACTAGCTCCTGGTATGAGATCAATGTGGTGACTCACACTTCTGATCGGTGGCAACGAACGAGGTAATTCATCCACTACAATGTCAGTGAACTCTTCCAGTAGTTCCCGAACTTCTTCTGGAAAATCATCCACTCTTGTGCTAGTCAGAACAATCTTTGGTTTTCTGACCACAATGAACTGTGGATCCTCCTTCTTAACCTCGGTAAGGAGTTCCTTCCCACTCATGAGAAGTACTATGTTGCTTACTTTAGGCTTCACCTCTTTATCCTTTATCAGAAGAAACATGTGTGTCCTCCCATTCTTCTCCAGGGTGTATGTGTTCATTCGCCCATCATGAATCACATTTTTGTCATATTTCCATGGTCTACCTAGCAATAGATGAAAAACATCCATAGGAATGACATCACATAAAATCATATCATTATATCCTCCTATCTTAAATTCAACCAAGCATTGTTTAGTGATAGTTACCTAGTGTCCTTTCTATAGCCACAAAACTCTGTATGGGCTTCGATGATCAGTCGTCTCCAGCTCTAGCTTCTCTACCATCTCTGTAGAAACTAGATTATCCGTGCTATCACTGTCTACAATGACCTTGTATACCCTATCCTTGGTCTTGCAAGTAGTCCTAAAAAGTCTGGTCCTTTGGACTGAACTTTCCACCTCTTTCTCTGGTGTCAAAAGGACTTTTCGCATCATCAACGATCTTCTACCTTCAACGTTTTCTGCTTCAACATCTCACCTCTGTGCCTCAACGATGTGAGTCTCTCCAGCTTCTTTCTTTTTATCAGGACACTCGAATGACTTGTGCCCATTCTTTCCACATGTGAAGCATGTGATTACTCCACCTCTTCCTCTTCCTCTACCTCTGGTACGAGGAAAAGTGTTGTTGTCAGCATAATCTCCTCTCTGCTCATTATGTTGCCCTCTCTGTTCAGCATATGGTCCTCTCTGTGAGGTTCCACCTCTCTCAACTCGACCCTGAGGTTTCTTCCATTCCTCTTTGGGATTCTGGTTTCTTTCCTGGGCAACCGATTTGCCTCTGGGATGACTCCTGCCTCTACCCCTTTGACTCTGCTTTCAACTCATCTTCTCTTCAACTTTCAGAGCCATATGATAAGCATATTCCACTATCTGGATGGTTACCATGCTCATCTTGTCCTAGATATCATATCTCAGGCCATTCATATATCTGGTGACTTTCTCATCATCGCTTTCCCGATGACCTGCTCTGATGTTCAGCTTATAGAATTCCTCAGTGTATTCTTTCACTGTCATCAACTTCTATCTTAGGTTCTGCATTCTCTTGGACAGAGTAATTTGAAGTCCCTGGGGATGAATTTAGCCTTCATCTTTGCAATCATTCTGTCCCATCTCTTGATCTTCTGCTTTCCCTTGCAGTGTCTATCAGCTTGTAGTTCATCCCACCACAAGGCTGCATGTCCTTTCAAGTGCGTGACAACATTCTTGACTTTCTTGTCCTCTTCGATATCTTCATAATCGAAGTATGTGTCGAGAGCTCTAATCTAGTCTAGAAGCTCCTCTGCATCCAAGTTTCCCTTGTAAACTAGAATTTCCATCTTTTCTCTTGCACCCATCTTGGCAATAGCTTTGATCAATCGCTCGTTTGATGCATCTTCGGCTGCAACTTCCTCTTCGCGTTCAGCCTCAACTTCACTCTCGGAATCACTAAGATCCCCCGCACTGGCTGTGCGTCTTTGCATTGTCTCCATGTCTTCGAGTCTAGCTCGGAGATCACGCATTTGTATGTCTATGGTTGGATCTACCATCTCTCGACCTCTTCTTCATGGAATTTCCCTATCCTCTGGATCGGGTGACTGTCTATCTCTTCTCGGCGGCATGGTGAATTCTCTTCTTCTCTGCTACAGAAAGTAAAGAACCTTTATGTGCTCTGATACCACTTGATGTGTATCAGAGTGCTCTTTTACCTCCTTCCTCTCTTGCCTGAAATATACAGACAAGAAATAAGTTCTGATACCACTTGACGTAGTCGTGCTCGCACGCACGTCCACTCATAGGATCTTCTCCTTCCTCGGCCCGAAGAACACTAACCGGTCCTTCTATTTCCCTATCGAGAAATCTACACCCACAGAACTCTTTGTACGATCCCCCTCTTTACTTATCGGGGAAGAAGAATTCGCGGTATCGTGAGGTCAATGATTGAGCGCTGGTGTTTCGGATCCCCAAACCCCAATGCAAGTCAACGCTGACCTCCTTCTCTTGTCGGAGTTTCCGCTATCGCGATTTCGCTACTTGCGATATCAAACAAATGGATTTACCGAGCCCCGAACCTCGATGTGTCGATATTCCAATGCACACATGGGTTGACTATTCAACTCCCGTCACCCCTGTCGGGATTTATCCTATCATGATTTCTCCACTCGCGATGTCAAGCAATTTGCTTTTTTGATCTCCGAACCCCAATACGTCGGAACTCCAATGAGTTCGCGGCTTTGACTTTTCAACGGTCCCTTATCTCGTCGGGACTTCAGACTTCGCAGGATCGCGAATCCTAACGTCAATATTCTAGGATTCCTCACCATGAAACTTCCGATAGCTCGTGCCACCTGTCCTCCACTAACTCCGCTGTGGCCCACGCTATCCTTTAACTGTCGGGAAATCACGTATCGCGATTTTGCGATTTCCGTTGCAATGTTTTGGAGTTTCAATCCATGAAACCCCGATACACGATATACATGTAGATCCAATGACCCTCATGGACCGGATCAATGGCTCTAACCCTCTTGAGCTTTGAACCTCTCGATAATACCTGCGGTATCTCCCCTGCACCTTGGTGATATTTGTCGGCTCACGGGATGTCGCGAATTCTCCTCAAAGAATGCCCATCGTTCGTTCCTCCCTTGAGAAATCTGTGAAATGACTAAGTGTTCCTCCATGGAACTCATTTACCTGCACGCAAACTTGAAATTCTTCTTACCAACCTTCAAATACCAACTTCGACTCGCCGTCCTTCAACAAATTCAAAGGCCTTCTCCCTCCTGAGCTTTCTCCAACTCGGATCCTTGGAAAAGACTTTTTGCGCGCACTCCTTGCGACAATCCTCAAACACGTCTAAGTGTTTGAATCCTCTCGACTCTGCACACACCTGCAACAACAGTCTTAAAACACTTCACTCAGGTTCGCAACCCTGAAGTTTTACTTGGCCTGCGCACTCCTTGCATGACTCCTGTATCCAGCTGCACTTGTGGGTGAATGAGAACAAAAGCTAAGTTGTTTGAGCCTTCTGTCAACGCACTCCTTGCGGACACTTCAACTGCACTCCTTGCAGGAATTCTCTGGCTCAAATAGAGAAACAATTGAAACTCATTCATTTTTCCCTTCAGATTTCAGACTCAACACATGAAATCATATACACGGCATAACAACAAATGCATAACAGGAAGCAAACATTCATGAGCATGACATCAATACACAGAGAACAAAAAAACCATGAATTTGAATCTAAGCTTTCTTCTATTAATTCAAATGTCTGTACATGGATGTCTTTACACATCTCTCTACTTTCTCTTGCTCTTCTTCCTTTTCAGAATAATGTTACAATGCACAATGAGGCTGTCTATATCCTGTTTCCCTCTTGTGCTCTCAAACAGTCAAATCTAGAATTAAATTTCTATCTACTAGCATTAACTACTTTAAATGCCTCCTACCTACAAAGGACGAGAGATAAAGGCTCAAGGTCCATTTACATTTACAAGTGTGTCTCATCTTAATGGCTTCATTTAAGATGGCGCAACAATCTAAGGGAATTTTCAAAATTTGTGCTGGCGTGTGTCCAGCTGTCTACTTGCATTCCGCACTGGCTCGCTTGATTTGGGAGATGCTCCTGCATCATAGTCCATGCAGTTCATCTAGATTGCAAAAATCACAATAAACTTAGTGGTACCCATTTCAATACTTTGACATGCCCCCTCTCACAGCATGAACCCATTATTCCATTAGGTGAGCTAGCCTGCACCTTGCCATTAGTTGTCATCCCTCAAATGGGTAACCCCACCTCACACCCAATCTACCTCATGATTGAGACTTAGTCATGTAGACTTAGGGGCACCCCTTCCACCTCTAGTGCCATAATGTCCACTAGACCTTATCCTTGTAACGAAAATGGAATTTTACACTTACACCCATCATTAGCCATCACCTTAGATTGACACCAACTTATCCAAGCATGAATATCATCTTCTACACCATTTCAAATACAGGTCATCATTAAATAATTTATGGTTTATTGATGTATTATAGATGATGGGGCATCCTCATGCACTATGTCCTCATCGTCTTGGAAACAACTAGGATACCCTACTATTGTTCCATCAATGACTCATTTAAGATCCTTTTATGGTAGACTCTCTCCCCCCTTAGGGATGTTACCTAATCTCCCCATTTATTTAGGTGGTAATATTGTTTTGATGAATGTTGTTGTCATGACTGATCCAATGGATTACAATATTCTCCTAGATCATGATTTCATGTATGCCATGAGTGTTGTGGTGTCTTCACTCTTTCGAGTCATGATATTCACACATGAGGGTTGCATCATCACCATTTATAAACTCTGATATTTTGATTCCCCCTCATATCCTTCTTAGAAATAATCTCTCCTCATATTTCTCACATTGATTCCATGCACTATGTGTCCACTACCACTATCCGTGCAACATCCACTACCCTAAAAAATAATCCCATGGCTCGTGAGCCACCTCCTTACAACTTGGGCTTGGAACATTGGTGCATCCATTCATCCTTGTGGGAATTCACCCATATTTGTTCCCACAATCCAAAACAAAACCATGATATCTCAACTACATTATTCCTAGAGGACAAAGAATTATTTGAGGCCACCATTGATTTCACTAGTCTTAGTGATAACCTTTATCTAGATTCTCCTATCGATTTCTTTCAGGGTTCTAGCAAGTGAATTGGTGCACCCTATGATATTATCTCCCTTGACAAGGTCATCATTCCCTCTCAAATAAGATCATATATTATCATTCATAAAGATTCTATGTAGTCCAATTCCATGGTGATCAATCATGCCCATATAGGAGATGCTGCAAAAAAAATTAAAGTCCAAACCCCCAAATGGATATTACAAAAACTGTTGGATTTTATACACTATTTCAAATCCTCTTTTGTCGGTGTTCAAACTTAAATTTCATGTCAGGAAATGTAAGACACTTCCACACTAATCCTAGCAGAAGAGAAGAATAATTTAATCAAGAAAGCAAATGAAAATAAGAAATCATACATTACACCGATATTTTACCCTGGTAACCCTTAACCGGGAAAACCAACATTCCTTTGAGGATTCTTCTCTCTTGTTGACTTATTCTTTTAGTGCAAAAGGTTACATGTCTAACCTTGGTCCACACCTAAGAAAAAATCAACATCATACCCTCTTGCACAAACAAGAACAACCCTGTAGCCAAATTGGCTTACATATGCATGACCAACAACCTACACTTACACATGCATTAACCTGCAAAATTGCACTCTATGATCACCTAACAACAACAACCTTTACAAACTTACAACATGCCTCTTTATAAGATTTTAAAAAAGAAAAACCCTAAATATTGATTCCCAAAAAATGGTTATAGATCCATGCATATCATTGGCTACAAATTCCGCAAAACTCAGGATTTTGTTACAGTCGACTCTAAGTCAGGTTTACCAGTCGAACTCCATCCAGTCTCTAGTTAGTTGTCTCACATTTGCACGTTGACCTATTTTTAGTTGAATTCTCTCTGATATCTTTGACTTAAAATTTACCTGGTCGACTTCCTTGAACTTCGACTCTCAGTAGATTCACCTCAACTAGACATTCATTGCAAACAATATAACAACCCAACATTATCCCACTTGTTGTCTTATTTTCTAAAACATGATATTCTTGAACTTTCTCTCACAGAACCATAGCATAAATTTCCATTGCCTCTCTACACCAAGAGAAATTCATAGCACTAACAGACTTGGTCAACGAGTCTGCTATGTTTTCCAACGTGTATACTTTCTCCAGAAGCACCTTATTACTTTCCACCATATTTCATACAACATGGTTTTGTACATCAATGTGTTTAGTCTTTGAATGATAAACAAGGTTCTTTTCCAGAAATATTTTTCTTTTATTGTTGCAACTTACCTTCATAGCTCTCTGCCCAAACCCGATTCCTAAACATGATATTTGAATCCATACCGCTTATTTACTTCCATGATTGGCATCCATGTATTCAACTTCTGTTGTCGAAAAGGCTATGAGCACATGTCGCTTTCTCATCCAACTTATTGCTCCACCAAAAATATTGTAAACATATCTGTTGGTCAACATCCGTCAATCCAGATCTTCAGCCTAGTAGGCGTCGACAAAGACATGTACATACAATTTACCACTATCAAATCCAGGTCTTCCTTGGTAGCATATAGCATAGTCCTTGTGCCACATAAATACCTGGATAGTCTCTTGACATCTTTCCAATGCTCCTTTCCAGGTGTCGACGTGCACCTTCTCAACACTCCCACTGCATGTTAAATGTATGGTCGATTGCAGACCACTGCATACATCAGACTACAAACCACACTTGCATAGAGAATGTGTGACATGTCCTCTATTTCTTCCTGTGACTTTGGACACTGCTCAATAGTAATCCTTTCTTCCACTGTAATTGGCACCTTCACTGATTTGCAATACTGCATTTTGAATCATTTCAGAATTATTTCAAATGTTGAATGTTGATTCAACTAGAGATTCCAAGTGGATCAATCTCTCTTAATATCCATTCCTAGAATTAATTTAGCTGCACCGAGATCCTTAATGTTGAACTTGGAGGATAGTTTCTTCTTCACATTCTTTATTTTTTCCATGTTGTTTCCAATGAGAAACATGTCATCGACATACAAAGATACATATATGAAATTCCCACCTTCTTCCTTGGAATATATCTAGCGATCAACTTTGCTTCTCAGAAATATCAAACTAAGGATGTAAGTTTCAAACTTCCGGTACCACATCCTTAACAATTTGTTTAGACCATAAAGGGATATTTTAAGTTTACACAAATGTTTTTGGTCAAATGCTACAGCTAGAAATATCCATACTCTAATGGAAGATAGTTTTTCAACAGGGGAAAAAATATCACCAAATTCAACTCCCTCGACCTCAGAATATCCTTTTGCTACCAATCGAGCTTTGAAATTCTTGACTTGACCTATGGCATTCATATTATTCTTGAACACCCACTTGGTACCGACATGATTTCTTCCACTAGGTAACTTGACTAAGTCCCATATCTCATTCTTGTACAAGTATTCCATCTCTTCGACCATGGCATCCTTCCATAGTTTACCCTCTGTCGATTCGACTACCTCACTGACTGGATTGGGCTCATCATTGATGGAAGTTAACATGAATGCAGAAATGAAGTCTGGAAGACTATACTTTTCAACTATTTTTATTATTCTTTCTGACCTGCTTACCACCATAGTCAATTGTTCCACATCTTCCTCATATTCAATCGACTCATCTGAATCATCTTCTTCATTCCTTAGTTCAAACCACACCGTATCAGGATAACTCTTGGTCTGAACATTTTCCTCAGGCTCGGATTTACTTTCGACTTCTTTGAATACCACATATTGACTCTACACTATTCTCCTTGATGCAGGATCCCAGAGATTATATCCTTTCATACCTTCTTTGTATCCGATGAAAATACATTTGACTGCCTTCTTGTCCAGCTTGCTCCTGTTTTCCTTGGGAACATGCACAAATGCATCATAGCCAAATATTTTGAGATGTTCCACCGAAGGATTCTTAACAGAACATAGCTAATTTGGAGTCATGTCGAATAGTGTCAATGAAGGAGACATATTCACCAGATATATTGTAGTCTCGAATGCCTCTGCCCATAATTCTTGTGCGATCCAAACACCATTGAGCATACTCCTTTCCTTGTCCATCAATGTTCTATTCATTCTCTTGGAAACTCTATTTTTTTGTGGGGTATATGGTGTGGTATTTTTGTGTGATATGTCATACTTCTTACAGAATTGATCAAATTCATTTCCACAAAATTCACCACCATTGTCAATACTCAACACTTTAATCCTCCTCTCTGTTTGGTTTTCCACAAGAGCTTTAAACTCCTTAAATATCTCAAAAACCTATGATTTATTCCTCGAGAAATATATCCATGTCTTCTTGGAAAATTCATCTATGAAGGATACATAATATAGGGATCCACAAAGTGAAGGCACTGTAACCAGGCCAAACACATCACTATGCACCATTTATAAAATCCCATTTTTCCTTGTCGCTCCATATGGGAACCTCACCCAACTTTGTTTCCCATATATGCAATGTTCACAAAAGTTGACTTATAGCCCACATTCAGGAAAAAAATTGACCATACATTTTCTTTACATAGCTCGAAGTCCTTTTTCTCCAATGTGTCCCATCCTCTCATTCCATAACCTGGTTTGGTCGAGTTCATCATGTCTTGTCGAGATGGTTTGAACTGACTTGGATCAAGTAGAGTCGATTTTAGGAGCAACGATTTTATTTCATCCATTCGAGTCGACATTTCCTAACAACTTGTAAACAGTACCAATATTAACTCCTCTCATTAATACCATTTCACTTCTGACCATATTGAATGAATCCTTCTTAAAGAGAGTATGCACAATTGCATCACTCATCTTGTTGACAGATATCAGGTTTCTTTCCAAACCTAGAATGTGTAGCACACCTAGAAGGGTTCTTTTCCTCCCATCTTGTAGTGTTAGATAAACTTTTCCCTATTCAAAAATTCTGGTTGTCAATCCACCCCCCAAGAACACATCACCCCCATCATATTGTTCATATTCATAGAACCATTCTTTATGTGGTGTCATAAGATAGAATTCTCCTGAGTCGATCAACAAAACATATTGATCTGACTATGTACTGGTCAATGCTAGGTACACATCCCCTCCATTTTCAGAGGTCATCTTTCTCTCAGTCGACTGCTTTTCATCCGATCAAGTACTACCTTCTATTTCCTTCAACTTACAGTCCTTTTTATAATTCCTAGCTTTACCACATTTCTAGCATCTTCACATCGACTGAACTGGGGATTTAGATCTACCCTTCAGCTTGAACTTTCTATTGGAGAACATGCATTTGTATTTGTCTACTGATTGACCTCTCACTACCATAGCATATTTGGTTGATCCTTCCATGTTCTTCCTTCTCATTTCTTTCAACAACAGAGAAGAAACCATGTCCTCTAGCGCTAGTGTGGTTTTATTACTTCCAATAGCCATGACTAGGCTATCCCAGGAGTCTGTAAAAGAACATAATAGGTTGATAACATTCTCCTCATCAGTGATATTTATATCCACAAATGATAACTATATTAACATAGTTTTAAACAAATTTAAATGCTCAGTCATTGAACTTCCATCACTCATCCTCATAAGATACGTTTTCTTTCTGAGAAAAAATGTATTTACCAGATATTTTGACTGGCATAAGCTTCCCATCTTGTCCCATAGTTTCTTGGATGAATATTCACGCGATACATTCAACAACACTGAATATACAAGACAAATTCTAATCGTACTTCTTTCTTTTCTTTCTAGTTTCTCACATTCTTCCGTCGACATGCCTGTCGGTTGGGTACTGTAATACCTCGACTTTGAGCCCGTATTAAATAATGTATTTCGTTAATGAAAGGATAGAGTGACTGAACAATTAAAAGAGGCCATTGTGCCTAGGAAATGTAATATTTTGATCATTATTAATAATAAATACATCACTGGCTACTAGACGAAGAAGGAAAAGAGTTATAGGGGGCTATGATTCCACAAGTAAGGGGGATTGTGGGGCTGAGTATTTATTTTATATTTTATTTACCCATTTTTATTTTAATGGAGAATAACATTTACATGATATTCTTGGGGGGAAGTCCATGTGGTTCCTTAATTCCAAGAAATACATAAACCCATCTTTGGTCTATGGTGGGGGTTAGTTCTTCTTCACTCACTCACTCATTGTTTGTTGTACACACCTTTCATTCCGTTCTCTCTCCACTCATTCTTTCACCCACTCGTCTTTCCTCATTCATGTTTTTTCTTGGGAAAGGAAAACAAATTGTTGGATACGATCCATGGTTTTGTTGGTTGTAAAGACTGATGGTGTATTCCATCCATGAATTACTGCCTGCGTGTTCGAGATGATTTGGCCAGTTTTCATTTTTTCTCACAACTGCGAATCTTGAGAGTCCTAGCATGGAGATTCTTAACCATATGCACTAGATCCCTCGAAGGAGATGGATATCCTTAGGGATTGCATGGCAGAGAAGGGGGTCCATTCTCTTGGGTTGTGCAGGCTGGGTAGAAGAGAGTTGATGTACTTTGGATTGTTGTGGGTGATGAAAACCCTATGAGAGCTTGAGTGTTGACTAGCTTGGGAAGTCGAGTGACACTATGAAACCATCCTTGTGGATTCATAGCCTTGGATCAGGGGTGACATTGTTGTTTATACTTGGAACAATATTGCCTATGGTTGGGTGGAACGTCCTTGGTCTGCAACTAGTTGGTGATTCATTTCATGAAATATAATTGCTCTATGTCATGGTTTTAATTACTTGTGTATTTATTCCGCTGTGTATTTATTTATCTATGAAATTAGAATCTATAATACACATGATTTCTGGTTATTGTTTTGCATGACATATGTCTCATTTCTTTATGTTGTAGCATGAATATTTAACTTTGCATGTGATTATTTCATGCATATTTATTCATTAAAATTTGATCAGAATATGAAATTAGTCTAGAAGAGGGCTTGAAGTAGTGTGCCTGGCCTGTTGGTGGTTGGGCATGTTACAGATTGGTATCAGGGCTTTAGGTTGAAACACTAGACTAGTATGGGCCAGAACTATTGGATAGGGTATTATGGTTAAGAATGAATATGTCCTTGAAATATTAAAGCTCAAGAGAGATAACATTGTAGAGATTGCACAAAAACCAGAGCGTTGTGTAGAAAAAGATCCTTTGTTAAGGATCGTAGAATTGTGACCATTCCCTTTCGAATTCAGGAGTGATCACCACAGTGGAATCAAGGAGTTATAGATCATTAGATCAGAAGAAAGGTGAACCAATACCATTAGATAAAGGTGAAACCATAGGATGGGAGAGATTAAGTCACAACCATCAAATCAAACTTGTCGATCGTTAGTCGTTGATAGAATCCGACCAGGAGATGAAAAACTTTGGAACTTTGTAGCTTTAGTGATTATGGGAGACAGGAAGAAGTGTGAAAAGGTTGAAGTCATGAAGTCCTATTTTTCATCTGATCTAATAGGAGGCTTGGGTGAAATATTGGTCGTTATTCTGAGTCATCTGGTGTTGACCACTTTGGGAAGTTTAACTCCAGGAGAATAGAACCCTTTTAGAAGTGTTATAACTCGGATTCTCAGAGAACTGAAGTCCCATCGCCCGTTAGATCGACGGAAGGGATTTGGAATTAATGTTGACCGTTGGATGTAGTAATGGTGTAAGGATAGAAAATTTTCAGAGCTTCAGAACTTTGCGACACTAATGATTATTGGAGAATGGGAAAATCCCCGAAGTGTCGAAAACACAAAGTGTAAATCCATCATCGTGAAATCATGTAGGTCGTCATATCTGGAGAAACAAATGTGGATCATCCATTTGATGGATGATGCGTCATAGGCCACGTGGTAGGGGTTCCATGTGGGGACACGTGTCACCTGGATTCAGTACCTTTTGGGCCCCTACCTGTTGATTGTTTAGTGACATGTGGCACATAATCCATGGGTACACATCACCATAGGTGACATCAGCATGCCATGTCATCTCCAGGAGTATGGACTCTGGGGGTGTCCAACGTCTCTACCAATGAAAGTGTCAAAGTCCCAAAGTAACAAATTCACATATACCATCAATCTAAGATCCCTTCAGAACCTCTCTCAACCATTAGATCAAGAAGTGTAAGGATGGCATAAGCACTTCAGTAGGTATCACTCTGGGGGAGTTGAACGACTCGAGAGTGGAAATGTTCCGGAGTCCCAGAGCGTCGAATTATTGAATTGATTAAGAACCATCCGTCTCAACGCTTGATTAATCCTTAGCCATTGGATTAAATAGTGGAAATATAGAGTAAGTAGTTCGGTGGGTATCACTCCAGGGATGTTGAACGACGCGAGAGTTGAAATGTTCCGGAGTCCCGGAGCACCAAATTCCTGATCTAGTTAAGGGTCATCCATCCCAGTGTTTGATTAAGTCGTGACCGTTGATCTCATTGAAGCCTTCAGATGGGGCAGGATCATCAATTCAACAAGAGATTAAATCTTGACCGTCTGATCTACTAGTAGAGTTATTGGAAGAGTTTCGATGACGTTTAACTCTCGGAGAAATCAAAAGATTGAAAAGGGAGAATAGTTGAAGGCCGAAGTTTGGAGGACTTGGTCCCAGTGACGGTTTCATGAAAAGGTAAAGGGGGTCTATTAGTGGTGAAAAAGGATCTATAACTAACCAAGCCCTCAGACATTGTGTTTGAGCAAGATCATGTGTAGAAGAATACAGAGGAAGGCGTTAAAGAGTGAATAAGCCTGTGGTTTCTAGCCATGGTCACATGGAATGTGGTTTGAAGGAAGCATCTGTGTATAATTTGAATTATGTATCAGCTAAAAGAGATGTGGAATTTTTCTACAAGATCCTATTGCAAAACAAAAGAAAAGGGGTTGAAAGTGATTTTTTTCGAGAAGACATAATGTTCAGCTCAAATATCGAATTGGGGAAAGATTCCAGTCATTGAGAAAGATGATTCAGAGGATAATAACATGTAATTGTTATAATATGGAGAATGATAATATAGTCTTCATGAATTGAGAATAAAATGGACCTATATCATTGTTTGGAAAATTTGTTTTAATATGCATAATTCTAACAAAATGGTTGCTTGCACATTTTGCAGAATTAGGGGGGTGTAAACATATCGGTTCAATATAAGAATGCATATTCAAGAAATGGAATAAGGAGAAGGAGCTTCTAGCCATGATAAGTATGCCAAAGGTCAGAATATCAGTGTTGGTAATGCAAAGATAGAATCCAATGGACACCAAGACAAAGGGGAGCAAGAAAGATTAACAAAGACTATGAGAATCCTAAAAGTAGAAGTGTAGAGTTACAAAGAAGACAATGAGAGACTAATAAGAGAAAAAAAAAGGATAAATTCTCAAGTGATTCTTAAATCAGTTGTAGAGGAAAACAAAGAATGGATCAAAATCAAAACAAGAGGAAGAGGGAAGATGTCATGAAAGAAGACATGACTGCATAATTCAAGAAGTGGTAGAAGAACTCATAGACATCACTCAAATCTCTACTTAGCAAGGAAATTTTATGCATATGAAGATTCCATCAGTAGTGTGACATCCCTAGCCACCCATAGGATGGGAAATGCCACTACTCAGACACTTTAATTAGCTCTGGAAACCATTTTGTAACATTCCCAACTATCCATGACGGGCCACACTACACCCGATCACTCTTCCATTCTCTCTGCAGAACATAATGTAACATACCCAATATCCAAATGAGCTATGCCACAAACAATTTTCTATCTGGATGCCATAACAATATATATACATACAAAATTCTTGCGAAAGAATTTATATATAACGTAAATAGTCAAATACATCTGTAAATGCATAGATTCATATTGAATAATAGTAAATGCATACATACAACATATACAATAAATATCCATAAATATAGACACAATTATAAATCACACATAGGATAAATCCATAAAATAACAATGCAGCATGTAAATTTATCACACAATTGGCACTTATCTTTGTAAGAATGTCACCAAATACGTTAAGACCTTTCACGAACCTCCCAGCCTTAGACTACACTGTTAATCACTCTCAACAGTGAGTCACCCACGAGCCAGGACTAAACGCCACCCGGGTAAAGGGTTCCTAACTAGGATAATGGCTCATGGAAAATAGGAAAGAATCCATCTCAGGTGCTCACTCAACTAATAGCCTACAACCTCTCATTCCCCACATGCATGTCCCACCCAAGGAAGTGTGCCCCTTCTCTTCTCAACAGTCCTTCGGCTACCCCACTTCCCTTCTAGGGCTTCAGCAACAGGCCAGACCGGAAGTCTTAGAGCATTGTAGCTGCAGTTTAACACCTTCAGGAAATCTATCCCCAATAATTCTCTCACTCATAGAATTGCTCACGGGCCTGACAACCCACCTCTTCAATATCCCATGGGCCTGACAACCCACTTATTCAATCCTGCTCCAAAGCTAACCAAGTACACCAACAGGAAAAATGGCTATGGAAACAGGTTTAGGTACAATGACAGAAAGTATGGAGGATAACTGACTGCATGAATGAAAAAATGGTCATGGCATCATGGTTGAATGATCAAAGGAATCAATGGTCTGAATGAAGGAAAATATGATGAAAGAGTCCCCCCAAAAGAACTAAGTCACAACAATATGTATGCTTGTCCCTAACATGACACTTGTCATGTTGGGAACTACTTTGGCCCACTTGTCCCCAACTTTGAAACTTAGGATAAAATAATTATCCATACTTTTATACTTTATGAAATATTAATATAATATTCCTTTTTGGTTCAAGCTCCCTAGCTTAGCCCCTTTTCCTAAATTTTGGCCCTCCCTTTCCCTAAGTAGTGGAGTTTAGTCCCCCATCTCTTTTATCATGGTCGGTCTACGCGCAACGATGTATTTATATTAATTATGAGACATGTACAAAAATAGTCGCATTGGCCTTTAACATCTAGGCTCTCCATCCTAATCAAAATATAAGCATCATATCTTATAACCACTGGCTCACCAACCTATAAAACATAGCATATACACAAAGGCTCGTTGGCCTCACAATCGTGCGCACTCAAGTTGTTGTGCGCGGTATCCTAGGATGTGCATCATTTTACTGTGCAGTACATGCGCACACTACACCATGGAAAATGCAAGCCAAAAATATATCAAACAGCTCACCAGCTTAAGTACATTGTTACATTTACAGTTGGGATTCTACCTAGGGATATTACAAGTAGTCGAGAGTTGTCTCCTATTAGGTACCAAATAAGAAGACATGAATTGGATAGTTTTCAAGGAGAGCTAAGGAAGCTTAAGCCACCATCCTTTGATTGTGAAAGAGAAAGGGAAGAAAATGTTGGGGAATGGCTGCTTGGAATCAAGAGGTATTTTCAATTGCATAACTACTCACCAAACCTAGAAGAAAGAATTTCCACATACCATTTACATGGGTAAATCTACTATGTGGTGGGATTAGATGAAGCAAGTTGAGCACATTAATGAGAGTAGGATCACTTGGAAGGAGTTAGGAAATTATTTTTAGAACGATTACCTTTCAGAACACTACTATGAAAAGAAATTGTAGGAGTTATTTGAACTTAGGCTGGGAAGAATGACCATGGCAGAGTATGAAAAGAAGTTCTTGGGGCTGCTAAATTATGTGGGGTTTACAAAAGATGATAAGGTGAAAGTACAAAGGTTTTTGAGTGGACTTTGACCTTTTATAAAGAGAAGATTCAATATGATGAACCCAGGACTTTGGTTGATACCATCAGGAAGGATAAGTACCTGTATGAGAAAGGAAAGGGCAGATAATCCATTTAGAAATCTTGGAAGGATAAGAATAAGGAGAAATATTATCAGAGGAGGAAGGGATTCAAAACTCCTTTCAATAGAAATAACCCTAATAAAAATCATCAAGACCAGTATGCAAAGGATGAATCCAAGAGAGAAGACTCATTGGGAAAAAGGGGAAGACCACCAATATAATGTTGGGGATGCAAATAATACCACCTATACAAATATTTACCTCATAGAAAAGACAAAGTGAAGATCGTGCACAACATCCAAGAGGCTACAACAATAGAAGAAATGGGAAGAATTTATGTAACCTTAGATGATCGACAAGAAGAGTACCGATCCAATATGATAGAGGTGGAAGGTAATATCATTAATCATCATGTTGCTATTTTAATTGATTCAGGAGAAATTCATTGTTACATTGATCCTAAATAGTGGATAGATTACGTTTGGAGAAACGTAAGCTTGAAAAATCAAGTTTGGTTCAGCTAGACACTATAACCAAAACGAGAATACATGATATGGTCACAGGTTTTTCCATAAGTATTAATGGTGTAAATACTAATCCTGATCTAAATATTATATTGTTGGTCTTGGGTATGGATTAAGAAAGAAAGCGAAGAAAAAGGAAAAGAAAAGACGAAGTGTGAACCACGCAGAATGCACATTGACTGAGATTGGGTCAAAGTGGTTAAAGAAGCATAAAAGAAGGAGACAAGCAAGGGAAAACAAGTCGTTGGACAAGAAGATCGAGGAGAAAAAATCAACAAGGAAGATATATTGTGGACAACTCAGCAAGTGGAAAAATCCACCAATAGATGCTTTGGAGCACCTCATAGGAAAGATGGAAATATAGGTTGGCAAAGCCCAGAAAACGTGGGTCAAAGAGGACCTAGGGTTTTAGACACCTAGAGTTTTGGTATTTAGTTTTTTTGACTCATATACTGCACACGTATACCTTCCTAAGATTTGACACATCACTATGGGTAGTGGCCTATCGAAAATTCAATAAAGTTATTCTTTCGACGCACGAAGCGATAAATACCTAAAAACTAAAACCTGATTAAAAGTTAAATGGTAACTTCACCCATTCAGAGTTCAGACATTCTCCATTCCTCATACTCTAAATTCATGAAGCCTGAACTCCAAAAATACCTTAAACACTAAGCAGGGTTAATTAAAATTAAAGATAATTATCCGACGATTAATCTCTTCGCGATTTCAAGTTTCAGGAATCCTATCTCGAGCTATGATCAAATATCTCAAAGTATGAAAACCCAAAAGGACTTAAAGTTAAATACGATTAGTTAATAGGTTAAATACTATTATCTTGTGATTATTTTTTCACTAAATCGTAGCTCGGGTAAATTCAAATTTTATTCATCCAACCTCCCGATTGTGAACCACCAAACATTAATGGAATTAATAATGGATATACGACAATGATTTCGAATAAGATCGTGGATCACCACCTAGATATTTTCATTAAGGAAAGTGAATACATCGTCAATAAAGGTATTCATGAAATCGATACACTTAAGGTGAATAACGATATTGGAGTTTGAATTCTAATTTACATTTCTCGCAGAACAAGAAGTTTTAGCACGATAAGAAATTTACACGTTTCCCTGTAATAGGTAGCACAGTCCTGAACTTATTACTATCATGGCTCTGTGGAAAATAGCTAAAGTGGTTGGTGAAAGCTCAAACCTAAAAATAGATGTCCTCTTAGACACCTCGCCAAGAGTTGTAGATACCATGAAAACCTGGGTGCAGGTGTTTGATATCCAACAATACTAGTTAATAAACTGCCCAGATGATCCAGGCGATGACGTGATCGAAACCCAAGTGACAAAGCTCAGGTATCTAGCTCAATTCGAGCTGCACAAAATAGCTGCATGGCCAAGACTCATGCCATACAATGACATGATCAGTTGGGCTCTCTAGAACGTGAACATTGCAACCAGGAACATCTGCAATTCATAGAAAGTGGTTGTCGGGTCTTTCTAACCAGAGCATATCCGCGTAATGTATAAGTTATCCCCAGTTTTGAAATATAGTTATAATGTCGCTTTCCTAATGGAGTTCGACAAAGTAGAATGCATGCAATATGGAAAGCACTACCCTGACTTGATCAAGAACTAGTGGGGGCACCCTGATAAATTCAGAGCAGACACCCATGGTATATATGCCACAGCAACAGTAGATGCCCATATGATCTATGTGGCTTTAATGTTATGTAGACATTTCATGAGGAAGGACTCTGATCATTTCTTGTTTCCATGGGTACCAATCATGCATGAAGTAGAAAAATGTTATTCTTTCGACTGGGCCAAAATGTTATCGAACAATTTGGCCAAGGAGATCACAACATATCAGTCGTTGAAGGCCAAAGGGAAATATGCCCCTTTCTACATGTTAGAATACATTATGGATTCCATTTGTTTTATGACATTGTTCCCTTTGATGAGCTGGAGTTAGAATCCAACCAACGCTGAGCCCATACATTTCTATCACTCCAAGTTGTGGGAGGATAAAGAAAAATATTTCTTCTACGAAATCTGCAACTATGTGGTGGTGTCAATGTATATCTCTCTCTACAGTTGCCCACCTCCCAAGATTTCATACAATATCATGGCCAACCTAGAGAAAATGGAATACTGGTATATTGAGGAACATTTCTCCTACATCAGGGTTTTTGGGTGTTCAGTTCCCCCACATGCTTTACCAAAGTTCCTACCAGATCGATTGGTGTGCCGAGAGGTACCATAAAAAACTGTGATGGGGGGAATCAGTAAAGAATTAAAAACAATGCAGAAAAAGGTATGGCCAACCTTCCCTTTACAAGTTGGTATGTTCTGTTTGTTAGATTTCGGCCACTCGAAAGTGGAGGTCGTAGCCCTAGAAGACATTAAGTTAGTTAATATTGAGTTCAAGAATCATGATCCCTAGAAGATCATGGGAAACCACCTAGATATATACAATCTAAATATATACGAGCATGAATATTCCCAATAGGATGAGATATTCTGGGGAGTAAGGTCGTACCAGGAAGTGTTGAGTAGAGTCCAAACTCTGGCTCCAGATCAATTAGCCAAGTTCTGCAATTTCAAAAAACACAGAAGAAATAGTTTTCCTAAAGTATTACATGGAGAAACTCAAACACCTCCATCTACACAGGAAGTTGTGACTCGGGCTTTAGAAACAGGAGGTTCTAAAGAATAGGATGTTCAAGGAAATCTGAAGAAAAATAAAGTTTTAAGGCACAAGGGGGATACTGCATTATCAAATCCACCAGGCGATCAGGAAAAATCTCAATTCAAAGCTTTGATAAGAAAGGGATAGGATACATCACTGTCCACACCAAACAAATCAGCTACCATCACAACAGGGAAACAACCATCCACCGAGATAAGTATCCTTGTCAAGTCATTAACACCCTTACAGTCAAGCCAAGGAAATCCAAATGTCAAAGTCGTATTTATAGAATACCTTACTCCTATTTCCGCAGAAGAAATTCCTCCCTCAAACATATTTTTGAACAAGAAGAGGAGGCCATAGTTAAAAGACAGACGCATCAAAAGGACGGAGAAACTGTCAAAAGACACAGAGTGTTGTATGATGGACAGACCTTAGATGAGACAAAATTTTCTATGGAAATGGATGACTGATTGGGATATTTTTCCATGACAAATCAGTGTTCAGTAGGGAATCTAGTGGAGCAGTTGAAACAGAGCAATCTATTAGTAAGACAATTGCAGGACTAGATGACAGTCATGGAAAGAGATGTGAGAAATCAAATGAATAATGATTTTGAATAGATCAAAGCCCGTGACAGACAGGAAATTCAACAACTCAGAACTAGCCTTGATGAAAATTCACAGGCCAATAGAGAATTAGCCACTCATAAAGAAGAATTGATCAAACAACTTTAGGCTAAGATAGATTTAGCTGAAGTTACGACAATGGATATGGAATCTTTCCAAGCTCAGGTGTTGGAGGTGCATGAGAAGCTGGAATTGGCCCAACAAAACTTTCTTTCGAAAGTGGAAGCTATTCAAATCTGTTATCGGGTGACAGAGATTTCTCTAAATAACATTTACAATAAGGAGAGGAAATCCACTACAACTCGAGCTACATTCTAGGAGGCCATTTTAATAGCAGCTAAGGATAAAGTAGCAAACGTCCCTCGATTGTCTCTTTCTGAGAAAATGCGAGGCGATATAATCCTGAAGACCTAGGAGGCAAATTTGGATGAAAGAAAAAGATTAGCCCAGGAAGTAAATAAAGCTTGTGAAGAAGCATTGTCTTCACTCGACAAATGTTTATTAGATGTTGAAAGAGATTGTATCTCCGAGGCCTTGGGATAGATTGACATAGCGAAAAATCAACTCAATTCCAAGACAGGCATAGAAGAATCTTGGACAACTATCCAATAATTGAAACAAATCGACCTTATCCAGATTAACAAGTGGATAGTAAATCCCAGTTTGTGGCTACAAGATATATCTTTGGAAGCAAGTAAAATACATGATAGGTTGCCTAATATAGAAAATAAGTTGTATATTTTTTAGGCAAATGACACAACAAAGCCTTCTAGGTCAGTAGTGCATTTAGTAAGCATATGTATCCAGTGTGTCGAACACGGGAAATCCAACACATCTGGAAATAAATGAAACAAGCGGAACATACTATTCACACTGTTCATAATCAGATGCCATTTGTTTCCAAGATGGAGGGTATGAAGAGGAAACGTCCCTACATGCAGACGAAGAGACAGATGATATGTAGATGGAACCTTTCAATTTTGTATGTTGTAATATTTGATACTTTCTATGAGAAGTCCAACCATTTCAGGTTGAGGCCATTTTGTATAAATACCCAAATCAAAGACTTGTTTCTGGCTGCTTCTTGCTAATTGTAACAGAGAAGACTCTCCTTATAGGGTATTAATAGAAGTGCAAACATAGATTCCAAGTTTTGTTCAAATCTGGGTTATGTGTTCCTTTGTCTTCCATTGATCATTTTCTTTATGTATTCTTGAATAAATGTTGATTCCAATTTAGTACTAGAACTACTGAAATCTTATTATATAAATGATTTATTTAGTAAGTAGCTTTTCCTCTGTAATTATTGTGAGTAATATAAGGCCTTCTTGTTGTGTGGATTGTTGTATTTTTATGATTTATTCAAGGTTATACTAATCTATTTTCTTCTACTGCAATAAAGTGGGACTCTTCTATAATTGATTCCCTGCTTTGTTTCACAGTTTTGTTATTTTATTTCACTTCATTTACTATTTCGATTTTGACTCAGATACGAAATACGACCTCTGGTTGTTACATGGTTAATATCATTAAGGATTTTTTCTAACATAGCTAAGGTAGAAAAAGAATTTTAAGAACACTCTCTCAAACATTTTCCTGATTCCTAACATTATACTTTGAGCCTTAAGTTTAATCTCAGCACCAACATCTTTTGGTGTTTTTGCCGGGGACGAAGAAACAAAGTTATTTTTCCTTGGTAAAATGACAAGGTAACATTTTGTCTTTGATAGTGAACAAAGATCGAATATTATATTAAGGCTATTTTTATCTTTCACTTGGAGACTCCACCATAGATAAACTGGCATTTTGTCGAAGGAATACCAAAAAAAATCTAGACGATCAGAAAACCACCCATGTGTCTGATCCTAAAAGGTTGTTAAAACCAAAAGGATACCTCAAGTCGAATACTGTGTTGACAGGTGAGAAGTACCAACCAAAATCCACACAAATTGATACTAAGGTTCGGGTGGAGGAATCAACTCCCGAAAAGAATATTAAACAAACACCCCTTGGTGAGGAAGTTGTACCTTAGATAGAGATAGAAATCGAACCCTTTTATACTCCTAATTGTCTAAACAAAGAAATCTATACTATATCTCCTGTTGTTAACTTGGTGTCTATCCCATCCTCGCCAAAAGTAAACGCTTTGGTGATCCGAAATCCAAAAGACAAAACAATATACCTCAATTCGTCTCTTGTCGGTTCCCCCATTTACACACCTTGTAAGTCTGAGGAAGTCATCCCACATTTTCCTTTCCCTCCTTCCCTAGACTTTGTATCACTTGACGATCGACTTCCATATTTCCCCTCACCATGTCCCTAGGAAGCCGAAAGTTCATCACTTCAGTCCATATAAGTTTTTGAAAACCCTCTTTTTGATTCTCGAATATCATCCCCTAGATTTTCAATGGCTGCGGTGGGAGGTAGCCATGGAGGTGGTGTTGTCAGGGGAGGTGTTTCTACCGAAGGAGGTGGCTCTGCTAGAGGAGGTGGCATTGGAGGTGGGGGTGGTCAAGGACCACCTCCACCCCCTAGGATTTTATCTAAAATCACTTCCAGATATACCCCTTTAGTCCTTCCTCCCATCCTTCATGACCTACCTAAAAAGTACATGAAAACTTTACTAAAGTTCACAGGGGAGGGAGATTTAACAGCGACAGAGCACATAACCTTTTTCGATCAATTCGTTGACATCCTTGGTATTTAACATGAAGATGTATACTCGAGGCTCCTAGTGTAAAATTTTGAGGAGCGAGTAAGGATCTGGTTTACAGGACTTCCGGTAGGATCCCTAAGGTCTTACAATGAGTTAGAAAACGGTTTTTTAAGAGAGTGGGGAGAAAAGAAAGACCACGTGTACTATCTGACAGAATTCAGGGCTCTGAGGAAAAAGAATTCAGAGACAGTCCTAAAATTCACACAGAATTTTAACAAACTCTATCATAAGATCCCAACAGAAGTTAAACCCTCTCAAACCGCAGCTAAAGTGACATTCGCAAGGGATTTTGATCCCAACTTTGCCCTACTTTTAAGGGAAAGAAGATTTGATACCCTCACGGGAATGAAAGACAACACTATAGAAATATATTTGAACATGATGGCATCAAGTAAATTAAAATTCAAGGTTGAGACGAGAACCAAGGAACCTAGACGCTTCAGAGAACAAGTAGGAGCCTCTGTATCGGGAAAATTTGCGGAATAAAAAATGGATGATATGGCTAAGATAATTAAAGATATGTCAAATAAAATCTCTAGAATGGAATTAGACCAAGACAAAACTGATCCATTTTCTAGAAAATATTTCAAAAGAAATCCCAATGCTCAGACACAACATAAACAAATAAAAAACGAAGATCAGAAAATTCAGCCTTCGTTTAAATCAGAAAATTTTATAGGAGATGTTATACATGATTACAAAGGGTTAGAAGAGGATGTAAATAAATTTGGGGATGAATACCAGGAGCCTCGCCTAACTAGAGAAGTCTATGAAAAATCTCTAGAACAAGAACACCTATCTAGAAATGAGGAAGTATAAACAACCTGGGAGAGTCTCTGTATAATCTAAGGCCAAGAGAAACAAGTACTATGGGTTCTCCACCAAAAAAGATCCTATTAAGAAACAAAGCGAGTGAGGTTGCCCAAACTAAACAAACAGTTGAAAAACAAGCTGCCCAAACTAAGAAAACAACTGAAAAACAAGTTGTCCAAGCTAAAAGAGTTGAAACCAAAGAAACACAAAATAAGAAAATAGAAAATATAGAAACACAAACTTCTTCTAGGGAATGTAAAAAAAATGGTTGGAGGTTTTAGTTTAGAAAAAAAAATTAAAAATTAAAATCCCTATGCCCCTAGTTGAGCTCGCTAAGAATCCAGTTTATAAAAAATAGATCGCTAAAATGATTAACTTCTCAGATGCAGAATGTCATGGAGATGGAATAAATTTATAGGATAAAAATCCTACAATTATGTTTGGCCCATATATTGAAAATGTAGATGGAATAAATTTACATTAACCATGCATGATCATTTACTTCATAATTGCATGCTATATTTTGGGTCGTCTCACAACTTAATGCCTAAAGTTATGATGGAAAAGTTGGGTATTGAAATCACTAGACCATATTGAGATCTATATTCTTTTGATTCTAGAAAGGTTAAGTGTCTAGGCATGATCAAGGATCTAGTAGTAAATCTTGCACAAGTTCCGGTAAAGAGAATCCTTATGGGTGTAGTTGTTGCTGACATACCTGCCAAGTATGGCATGCTTTTATCCAGGTCCTGGGGTGAAAAACTTGGAGGATCGCTTCAATTGGATATGACATATGCAACTATCTCGATTTTTGGTGGAAAATTTACTTGATTATATAGAGAGACTAGACTGGCATATACTGTAAGTGACCCTCAAAACCCTAATAATTATCCATTCTATGTCACTGATCAAGATATAGGAAATTGTATTTTATGTTTAGACGATGATTTTGATGACTGTATAGAAGAAGAAAATAATAAATTAGAAAATGCACAAAAAAATGTAAATACCTGAAAAGGGGTTTGGAAAATGTTTTTTGATGACACTTCGTCCTGTGAAGGGGCAAGAGCAGGGGTGTTGTTTTTTTCACTCAAAGGGGAATATGTCATTCCCTTTTCATACAGACTACAGTGGGAAATCGATTACACAAATAATGTATGTGAATACGAGGCTTTGGTTTTAGGATTGGAAGCTGCTAGGAAACTAAAAATTGAAGATCTAATAGTTTATGGTGATACTGAACTTATCATAAAGCAAATAAACCAGCAATATCAGGATAAACATTCGCGACTAAGGTCATACATGAATTGTGCCTAGGATCTGATCGAGAATTTTTTCTCGTCTTTCAAAATTCATCACATCCCGAGAATGGAAAATCAATAGGTCGATTCCTTGGCCAAAGCAGCTGGGACGTTTGTGCCTCCTACTTTCCTAAAGATAAAGTATCATACAGAAATGATACACAGACCATCAATCCCAAATAATGTGCAACATTAGCAGGTCTTTGAAGACGATGAGAAAATTAAGCAATTTCTAGAAATGGTTGATGAATTCTCTGACACTCATATAGACCAAGAAAATTAGAACTGTCCTATCTAGATCATGCAAGAAGATGAAGATCCTAAAAAGTTCCAAGATAAGATCGCAAATCATCGGATGTTAGTCCTCAAGAATAATTAGATACCTAGAGGTCTGATACCCTTAGAAAGACTGTTTGACAAAGACAACATACCCTTAAAGTCTACCCTACGACCTCGGCTTGAGGAAGTTGAAGACTGTGACATAGGGAATAAAGAAGAACCTAATATAGTTAAGATATCTAGATACCTTATGGCTCAGGTAAAGATTAAATATGATGAATTTCTTAAAAAATATAAAGATGTCTTTGCTTGGTCATACAATGATTTAAAGACTTATGATACCTCTATGATAGAACATAAAATTCCCTTGAAACATGGCATAAAATTTTTTAGACAAAACTTGAGACAGATCAATCCTATCCTCTTGCTTGTAATAGAAGGAGAGGTCAAGAAGCTCCTTGACACAAAGATTATTTTTCCACTTAGATATTCTGAATGGGTATCAAATCTGGTACCTGTCAGGAAGAAATGTGGAGAAATTGGACTTTGCATAGATTTCAGAAATTTAAATCAGTCATCCCTGAAGGATAATTACCTGCTTCCAAACAATGGACCATGTCCTGAAAAAAGTAGTAGTATAGAATAGAATTTTGATGATTGATGGTTTTCCAGGTTATAACCAAATTGTTTTCCACGAAGACGATAAAGAAAAAAATGCATTCCCCACTCCGTGGCGAACATCCATGTATAACAAAATGCCATTTGGTTTGATGAACGTAGGGGCCACCTTCCAAAGAGAAATGGACATAGATTTCATCAGTGAGAGGGATAAGTTTGTTGTTATTTACTTAGATGATCTAACAATCTTCTCGAATTCTGATGCAGAACATTTGGTCCATCTCAAACGAACCTTTTAAAAATGCAGAAAGTTTGGTTTGTCTCTAAACCCTAAAAAATCTCATTTTGCTATGCTTGAAGGCAAGCTTCTGGGTCATATAGTTTCAAAAGATGGAATTAAGGTCGACCCTAAGCGAATCGAGGTTATTGATACAATAAGAATTCCTAGAAATAAAAATGAAATCCAGTCCTTTTTAGGGAAAATAATTTTTTTAAGAAAATTTATCCCTAAATTTGCTAAAATTGTCAAATTGATCACAGATATGCTAAAGAAATACAGTGAAATCAAATGGACTGTCGAAGCTAAAGCGTCGTTCGAACGAGTTAAAAAATCTATAAGAGAAGCTCTAGTACTAGCTAGTCCTGACTATACTAAAGAATTTCAAATATTCTCTTTTGCATCTGAGCATACTATCGCAGTTGTACTCCTGCAAAAGAACGAAGAAGGTTTCGAACAGTCGATAGCTTTTTTCAGCAAAAGTCTCAGAGACGATGAAACCAAATGTGACATACTAGAAAAGAAAGCCTATGCGATGGTGAAATCTCTTAAAGCTTTCAAAACATATGTATTTCACTCCAGAATAATCACCTATGTGCCAACGAGCTCTGTCAAATATATATTGGTACAACCAGACAGTGACGGTAGGAGAGGTCGATGATTAGCCAAAATTCAAGAGTTTGATCTAGAGGTTAAACCGACCAAGATGGTCAAAGGTCAAGGCCTAGTAAAATTATTAGCAGATTTGAATTTCGGAGCACTTGGGATAAACCACCTAGAATCACATGAGTCTATTTCAGACATAGGAGAGCTTGATGACCAAAACCTTGTAGTTCATATCAAAGAAAAATATTCTTCTTCCAACTGGTACTGCGATATCATTTTATATCTCCTCACTCTTTAGTTCCCGAGTGATGTGACTCCATCAAAGGCCCAAACATTAAAATTGCATGCAGTTAAGTACTGTATTATTAAGGGACAATTGTACTGGAAAGACCCCTTAGGTTTCTTGCTACGTTGCTTAACTGAACCTGAAACCGAGGATGTTACAAATGAATTTCACAAGGGAGTGTGCAAAGGACATCACGCCTGGAGGGCCACATCCTACAAGATCCTGAGAGATGGATATTATTGGACGAAATTATTCATCAATGTGAATGCTAAAGTCAGAGCTTACAACCCTTGCAAACTATTCTCTGGAAAGAAAAAGCTCCATGTACTACCTTTCGTCCCAGTTAAAATAGAAGCTCCTTTTCAATAATGGGGCCTGGAATTCATTGGAGAAATCCACCCATAATCAAGCGCCCAACACAAGTGGATTCTGAATGCTACCAATTATTTCACAAAATGGGTGGAAGCCATTCCAACTCGAAATGCCACAGATTCGGTAGTTATAAACTTTTTAGAGGAAAATATTCTATCTAGATTTGGTTGTCCCTAGAAAATAGTTATAGATAATGATCAAGCATTCAAATCTATGGAAATGATAAGTTTTGGTCAGAAGTAGAATATTGCATTGGGGCATTATACAACTTATTATCCTTGGGGAAATGGGTTGGCTGAATCATCCAACAAAATCTCGATGAATATAGTCAAGAAAGTATTAACGGAAAATACAAAGGCTTGGCATGTCCACCTAAAGTATGCCTTATGGGAAAACCGGATCGGCACTACGAAATCAATAGGCATGTCCCCTTTCCAAATGGTCTATGGCATCGATGTTGTTCTCAATATTAATCTAGCTCTTCCAGTAATGAAGTTGTGGCAATATGCAAACGAAAAGATGAATGATGTAATGAGGAGGATAAATCAAATAATTGAGGTCCAGTAGAATAGGGCCGAAGTCGATGACAAACTTAAAAAATATCAAGATCATATGAAATCCCTTCTGACAAAAAGGTGAAATACAGGGAATTTATCCCTGGACATTTAGTTTTAAAATGGGATGGTAGGAAATAATACGCGGTTAAACAAAGAAAGTTTGATCATCTCTGGTTTGGACCATTCAGAATCTCATCTACAAAAGGGAAGAATTCTTTCCTGCTGGAGAATCTAGACGGGAAAATCATTGACACCCCTATCAATGGGCTCTATCTGAAACATTTCATGCAATAAACATGTTAGACTGTACCATTGTATATATCGGTTTTTTTTTTTTTTTAATCCACATTTTTGTTCTTTTCCGTAGGTTAGCTAAATTTTTGTTTTTAAATAAAACTAGTTTTATTTATTATTCTAGAAACAATAAAATGTCTATACTACATATAATTCTATATTGCAAAACTCTCTGATTATTGCCTCTTTGCAAAATTGTATTATCAGATGGTGGAAAAGGAGGTATTGGGATACAATGCTCAATTTTCAGAATATTTGTTTTCTCTCGAAACATGTGATAAATTAATAATTGTTTCGGTTGAAAATACAATGAAATTCAAGGTATGAACTTCTATATTTATTCTTTGGACCAAAATGCTAAGGAGAATATCTTATAAATTATTAATAGGGTTGTACTCATGTGAAAAATGGTCACCTGATCAAATACTAGAAAGATATAAATCTCTAATATTTCCGAATCAAATCAAAATAATACAAAGAGAAAGAAAATAGGAATAAATAAAATTGATATTCAAGAAGTAATCTTATGTGGAAATGGGATATTTTTCAAAACCTCTAAAATTTTCATTATGTTTCCATCTAGCATATTTGAAAGCCTTTGTTCTATCCTGATTTGCAACCCCTGACATTAAATCTTCACAAAGAGAAAGACTTTTCCTTGACTCACTAAGCCTAAAAAACCAGATCTTCAAAACAAGAGTGGGTGAAAATATTTATGATTCCTCTAATTTTAACTGAAAGAAAGTATGTCTAGGCTAATCCTGACTACTTTAGCCCTTCTATCAGAATTGAACTGATTATTTTCGCTCAAGGAAAATCCCTAGAAAATAAAAATTCTCCTATAAGAACTTCCCTATAGGTGAAGGTGTTTTGAAGGTTAGGAGAGCATTAGTCCAGAGTAAATCAAAGTGAGTTGACAGACCTTCATTTCTAAATTATAAACAGATATCATCCCTCAAATGTTGTATACAAATTGATTGCCCCCACTTCAGAAATATTAAAATATGAGACAGATGGTGAAAGGAAATCTATAATTTGATTGCCCCCATTCTATCCAAAGAGATGATGAAAGGAAATTCATTTAAATGATTTCCCTTATCTCAAAAAAGCACAAATTAAAGTGGTGAAAGGAAATTCAATGGGAGATGTAGATAACTTCACCGGGGTACTGAACAAGCTCACTAGTAGTGAAGCAATGTCTATGATATCTGCAAGGTTGGTATACATGTATATAATGTACTCTAGTAGCTAGTTCTCTTTTTGACAAGATTTACATTCTAAACCAATAGGGGACTCCCTAAACCAAATTATTAAATTTACTTTATCTTGATGCAAACAAGATTGAACAGAGTCTGATAGATGAGTTAAGGTTGCTTTGATTATCTTAAACAAATCTGAAATCAGTTTTATGAAAAAGGAAACTTTTAATAGCCTAAACTCAGGATCGGTGAATAATTGAGTTTTTGAAGGTTTTTTGAGACACTAGTGAAGTCTAATATCCTTCTGTATGATTTTTCAAAGGTGTTTCCCAAAAACCCAATGACGACTCCTCTAACCCAACAAAGTCACTTGGTCTACTGTTCTTCCTTACCTCTCAGGGAGATGCGATCCCCAGATGGAGCCTATGTTGGAACACTTTTAAAACTATAAGCCTAAATCTTTATCCTATCCTCTTTACTTTATCTCAGAGGTCGGTTTCCAAATGATAAATAAATTGTGTTCCTATGCTTAAGGTGCACACAAGGTCCACCATCAATTAAATTCTCCCAATGATCGAAAGTTTCCCTTTTCCCCGAATTTATGGAGTCGCCTGATTATTAAAGGGTCAAGCCATTAGGAACTACTTCAGAGTTTCACACTTCAGGCATTTCGCCATATCGCAACTTCAAAGTCTCGATACCCAAAAGGTGTTCAAAAAATCCTATTCATCACACACGTATACCTTCCTAATATTTGACACATCACTATGGGTAGTGGCCTATCGAAAATTCAATAAAGTTAATTTGTCGACACACGAAGTGATAAATACCTAAAAACTAAAACCCGATTAAAATTTAAATGGTAACCTCGTGCATTTGGAGTTTGGATATTCTCTATTCCTCATACTCTAAATTCATGAAGTTCGAACTCCTGAAATACCTTAAACACTAAGAAGGATTAATTAAAATTAAAGATAATTATCCGATGATTAATTGCTTCGCGATTTTGAGTTTCGGGAATCCTATCTCGAGCTATAATCAAATATCCCGAAGTCCGAAAACCCGAAATGACTTAAAGTTAAATATGATTAGTTACTAGGTTAAATACTATTATCTCATGATTAATTTTTTGCTAAATCATAGCTTGGGTAAATTCAAATTTTATTCATCCAACCTCCCGATCGCAAACCACCAAACATTAATGGCATTCATAATGGATCTATGACAATGATTTCGAATAAGATTGCAGATCACCGCCTAGATCTTTTCATTAAGGAAAGTGAATACATCGTCAGTAAAGGTATTCGTGAAATCGATACACTTAAGGTGGATAAAAATATTGGAGTTTGAATTGCAATTTGCATTTCCCATGGAGGAACAAGTTTTAGAAAGCTAAGAAATTTACGTGTTTCCTTGTAACAGGTAGCATAGTCCTGAACTTACTACTATCATGGCTCCACGGAAAATAGCTAAAGAGGCTAGTGAAAGCTTGAA
Source organism: Picea engelmannii (assembly GCA_009831015.1). NCBI lineage: Eukaryota > Viridiplantae > Streptophyta > Pinopsida > Pinales > Pinaceae > Picea > Picea engelmannii. The sequence goes on along the minus strand of ML780181.1, from coordinate 407,312 downwards.
CCCGAACACAGATGTCCTCTCAGACACCTCACCGAGAGTTGTAGATACTGTAAAAACCTGGACGAAGGTGTTTGATATCCTACAATACAAGTTGATAAACTTCCCATATGATTCAGACAATGACGTGACCAAAACCCAGACGATGAAGCTCAGGGATATAGCTCAATCAGAGCTGCACAAAATATCTGCATGACCAAGACTCATGTGATACAACGACATGATCGGATGGGATCTGGAGAACGTGGAAATTGCAACCAAGAGCATTTGCATTTCACAGAAAGTGGTTGTCGGGTCTTTCCAACTAGAGCATATCCAGGTAATATATAAGTTATACACAGTTTTCAAATGCAGTTACAATGTCGCTTTCCTAATGGAGTTCAACAAAGTAGAATGCACACAATATGGAAATAACTACCCTAACTTGATCAAGGACTGGTGGGGGCACCCTGAGAAATTCAGAGCAGACACCCATGGTATATATGCCACAACAATATTAGACACCCATATGATATATGTGGCTTTGATGTTATGTAGAATTTTCGGGAGGAAGGAATCTGCTCATTTCTTGTTGCCATGGGTACCAGTCATGCACGAAGTAGCAGAAGGTTATTATCTTGACTGGGCTAAAATGTTATCAGACAATTTGGCCAAGGAGATCACAGAGTATCAGTCGTTGAAGGACAAAGGGAAATATGCCTGTTTCTACATGTTGGCATACATTATGGATTCCATTTGTTTTATGACGTCGTTCCCTTTGATGAGATGGAGTTGGACTCCAACCAACATTGAGCCCATACATTTCTATCACTCCAAATTGTGGGAGGATAAAGAAAAATATTTCTTCTATGTGGTGGTGCCAATACATATCCCTCTCTATGGTTGCCTGCCTCCCAATATTTCAGACAAGATCATGGACAACCTAGGAAAATGGAAGAATGGTATATTGAGGAACATTTCTCGTACATCAGGGTTTTTGGGTGTTCAGTTCCCCCACATGCTTTACCAAATTTCCTACCAGATCGATTGGTCTGTCGAGAGGTAGCATATCAAACTGTGATGGGAGGAATCAGTAAAGAATTAAAAGAAGCACAGAAAAAGGTATGGCCAACCTTCCCTTTGCATGTTGGTATGTTCTCATTGTTATATTTTGGCCACTCAAAAGTGGAGGTCGTAGCCCTAGAAGACATTAAGCTAGTTAATATTGAGTTCAAGAAGCATGATCCCCAAAAGATCGTGGGAAACCACCTAGATATATACAATATAAAGATATACGAGAATGAATATTCCCCACAGGATGAGATATTCTGGGGATTAAAGGCGTACCAGGAAGTGTTGAGCAGAGTCCAAACATTGGCTCCATATCAATTAGTCGAGTTCTGCAATTTCCAAAAACATAGAAGAAATAGTTTGCCTAAAGTCTTACAGGGAGAAATTCAGACACCTCCATCTACACAGGAAGTTGCGACTCAAGGTTTAGAAACAGGAGGTTCTAGTGAATAGGATGCTCAAGGAAATCCGAAGAAAACTGAAGTTTTAACACAGAAGGAGGATACTGCATTATAAAATCCACTAGGAGATCAGGCAAAAGCTCAATTCAAAGATCTGATAAGAAAGAGAAAGGATACATCACCGTCCACACCAAACAAATCAACTACCAACACATCAGGGCAACAACTGTCCACCGATATAAGTATCCCTATCAAGTCATTAACACCCTTACAGTCAAGCCAAGGAAATCCAAATGTCAAAGTCTTATTTATAGAATACCTTACTCCTATTTCCACAGGAGAAATGCCTCCCTCATACTTATTTTTCAACAAGAATAGGAGGTCCATAGTTAAAAGAGAGATGCATCAAAAGGACAACACAACTTTCAAAAGACACAGAGTGTTGTATGATGGACAAACCTTAGATGAGAAAAAATTTGCTATGGAAATGGTTGGCTCATTGGGAGCTTTTGCCACGACAAATCAGTGTTCAGTAGGGAATATAGCAAAGCAGTTGAAACAGAGCAATTTGTTAGTAATAAAGTTGCAGGACCAGATGACAATCATGGAAAGAGATGTGAGAAATCAAATTAATAAGGATTTTGAATGGATCAGATCCTATGACAGACAGGAAATTCAACAACTCAAAACTAGCCTTTATGAAAATTCACAGACCAATAGAGAATTAGCCACTCAACAAGAAGAATTGATCAAATAACTTCATTCTAAGATATATTTAGCTGAAGTTACAACAATGGAGATGGAAGCTTTCCAATATTAGGCATTGGAGGTGCACGAGAAGCTAAAATTTTCCCAACAAAACCTTTTTTCAAAACTGGAAATTGTTCAAAGGTTTTATCGAGAGGCAAACCTTTCTCTAAATAACATTTACATTAAGGAGAGGGAATCCATTGCAACTCAAGCTACGTTCCAGGAGGCCATTTTAATAGCAGCAAAGGATGAAGTAGAAAAGGTCCCTCAATTGTCTCTTTTCGAGAAAACGCGAAGCGATATAATCCTGAAGACCTAGGACGAAAATTTGGTTGAAAGCAAAAGATTAGCTCAGGAAGTAAATAAATCTTGTGAAGAAGCATTGTCTTCACTCGACAAAGGGTTACTGGACGTTGAAATAGATAGTATCTCTGAGGCCCTGGGGCATATTGACATAGCGAAAAATCAACTCAATTCCAAGACAAGCATAAAATAAGCCCGAACAACTATCCATCAATTGAAACAAATCGACCTTATCCAAATTAACAAGTGGATAGTAAATCGCAGTCTGCAACTACAAGATATATCTCTAGAAATAAGGAAAATAAAGGATAGGTTGCCTCATATAGAAAAGAAGCTGTGTATTTTCGAGGCAAATGACACAACAGAGACTTCCAGGTTAGTAGTGCAGTTAGTAAGAAGATGTATCCAGTGTGTTGAAAATGGGAAAGCCAACACATCTAGAAATAAATGAGACAAGTGGAACAAACTATTCACACAGGTCATAATCAAATGCCAGTTGTTTCCAAGATGGAGGATATGAAGAGGAAACATCCCTACATGCATGAGAAGAGATAGATGAGATGTAGATGCAACCTTTCAATTTTGTATGTTGTAATATTTGATACTTTCTATGAGAAGTCCAACCATTTCAGGTTGAGGCCATTTTGTATAAATACCCAAATCAAACACTTATTTCTGGGTGCTTCTTGCCGATTGTAATAGAGAAGACTCTCCTTATAGAGTATTAATACAACTGCAGACAAAGATTCCAAGTTTTGTTCAAATATGGGTTATGTGTTCCTTTGCCTTCCATTGCTCATTTTCTTTATGTATTTTTGAATAAATGTTGATTCCAATTTAGTACTACAACTATTGAAATCTTATTGTATCAATGATTTATTTAGTAAGTATATTTTCCTCTGTAATTATTGTGAGTAATACAAGACCTGCTTGCTGTGTGGATTATTGTATTTTTATGCTTTATTCAAGGTTATACTAATCTATTTTCATCTACTACAATGAAGTGGGACTCTTTTGTAATTGATTCCCTACTTTGTTTCATAGTTTTTTTTATTTTGTTTCAGTTCATTTACTATTTTGATTTTGACTCAGATACGAAATACGGCCTCTGGCTGTTACATGGTTAATTTCATTAAGGATTTTTTCTCACATAACTAGGGTAGGAAAAGAATTTTAAAAACACTCTCTCAAACATTTTCCTGATGCCTAAAATTATACTTTGAGCCTTAAGTTTAATCTCAGGACCAACATAGAGCATTTGAGGAAGAATCTTATGTAAAGTAATCTGAAGTTTTTGAGGTATACCAGAAAGAGACCCATGTATGCAGATATAAGAAGACATTGTGTGGATTCAAACAAACTGATGCGGAGTATCTCATATACAACAGAAGCATGGTGAAAACTTTTTATGACAGAGATATCAAAATAGTTACTCAAAAGTATGGGATGATGGATTGCTAATCCATGGAAAACTCTCAAGATGTCAAAAGAAGTGTTACTTGGATATGTTTCAGTTCGAGCCTTGCCACGATGTCATGAGCTAGTAGGAAACATAAGTGATGAATTCAACCATGATATATATTGTAATGATCAAAGATAAATTAAGCATTTAGAGAAAACCAGAGTTTCATAATATACCAAACTACATTGAGATCAAGCATTACATTCTTCATGATGAAGTCCAGAAAAGAGAAGTGATTCTCCAATATATCTCCACAAGATGAAAAGATAGCAGATATTCTGGTAAAACCTATGTCCAAGATGAAAAGTTTGCAAGATGGGTTCGTGGAGATGACTTCCTTATTGAAAAAGGAAGAGATTACTCCAAAGTTGGGAGGGAGATCTGATGTCTTATTGATTTATGGACATTCATTTTTCGGTTCGAAAAATGGTCCAAGATGAGCAATTCCTTTCCAGTTCAGAAAGTGGTTTGATATTTCTAACGGACAAGAATTTTCCAGTTCAGAAATGGTCCAGATTAGATTGTCATTTTCGTAATAAAAATGGTTCGATAGATTGTTGAGGTACCATAGACATTGATTCCTCTTGTGGCCAGTGTGGGGGAATGGTATAGGAAAATCATTCTTCTTGGTAGTCAATCTGAGTAGTGGTCAAGTAGAATGGTCTGCCTCGCCAGGAAGTCATTCTTTCGAAGTTCACAGTTGTAAGCAATTTCAAAGAATGGTCCATTTTGGAGGTTGGTGCAGAACAATCATTTCCATTAGGAAATTGTCTGGACAGTCATTCCCTAGGGCAGACTCATTCTATTCAGGTTGCACTGTGTTTAGTGCAAAAATAATGGCCTAGTTAGGTGAATGGTCTAGGTTCAACAATCAGGGACATGAATTCCCTAGGGAAGACTCATTCTCTCCAGGTATTACTATGACTAGTGTCGGAGGAATGGCCTAGTTAGGTGAATGGTCTAGGCTCATAAATCAGGGACAATTATTCTTCTATGCTTGATAATAATAGTCCAAATATCCCATGGATGATTTTTTACTTTCTGAGGGAAGATGCTCTTCCAGATCTCACAGATGTGAGTGGAAGAATGGCCCAGTTGACTCAATTTACATCATGATATTGTTTTTTTGTACAGGTTGATATCAGATGATATGATTACTATGAAGAATGTATGTCTATGGAAAGTATATGTATGCTACTGTGGTGGATGTGTTCCACTATTTGTGACTATGTGTCACTGATTAATTAGTCGTGTGCTACTTGGTGTGGTAGTGTACCACTAGATAGTAGTTATGTACTACTATGGATAGACACAATTGTGTTCTATTGAATAACATTGTTTTGATTATCGTTTAGACTATCAATAGTGTTGAAAATGATTATCATCCAGATGGATAGTCAGTGTGCTAGTGGATAGACATTCTCCAAGCAGAAAGTGGTCCAGGAAATTTATTCTTCTAGGATGTATGTAGAAGAATAGTCCTTGTAGCCCATGGTGTGGCTTCCAACATCTGTTGAAATAGTTATTCTTCTAGGACATATGTCCGGATTAGAAGAATGGTTCTTGCATCACTCTATAGAGTGAATGACTTATTCAGTATCATGCTTGATTACTCATATAGAGTATGGCTTCGAGAGATGATATAGTTGATGCTATCAAATGATATTGATAATGATGAGGGTGCTCATGATCTAATCATGAGATAGTTTGTATGGCTATGATGATGCTACTGATTGAATGGTATTTTTGTGCTCAAGACCATTTGTTTCAATACCTACCTATCTAGGAGGGAGAGTTAATATTATGGTAGCTGCGGGAGGTATTAACCTCCACATGTAACCCTGACAAGAATAGAATATTCTAAGAAGAAAGAAGAAACCCTAAAGCATGAATAATAACCCGAGGCAATTCAACTCAATAGAATATTTATTATTTAGTTATTAGCCTCCAAAAGTAGAAGTCGGCCCAGACAGCTTAAAGATAACAATATAAATATAGGGCGCTAGGTCTCATTTGACACACACATATCGCAATTGCAGTAATGTAAGAGTGCAGACTGTAGAAACTGGGTTAGTGTGCAAGTCTGGAGAGTAGCTGTAGTTGCATCTATTGCAACCTGTATTATCAGTTTACGCTTGGACTTTATATTGTGTATGGTTAGGAATTTTGGCCTTCTGTGCTAGATCTGGAGAGAGGTACACTACATTGATTGTCTATTAGGCCTAGGGTTTTCTTCCAGAATCATTCTCTGTCAAGGTTAAGGTGCTCGGGGGTGGCTTCGGCCTATGGTTCGGTGACAATATTGCTATATTGTGATGCAGAGAGGTCCTTTCTAACACCCCGCAGGGTCTCTTCACTGACCTCCTGCTCACATGATCGATTACAAATCCCCTTTCTCTCTTGAGCCGAATTGGCTCTTTGGACTCCCCAACCGGAATCTCTGCTTAACTCTGACCCAGTCCACAGGTATTCTTTAAATCCTCATGGAATTCAACACCTGACTGAGGTTATCCCCGACTCTCTATCGGGGTTCGGGGTTTCATAAATCCCATTGTGACAAATCCCTGTCCTCGTGAATCCCCGATATCCGATGGCTCCTTTTCACGTGCTAGCCCTCCTGGGCTTAACTCCTGACGCATATGACCATGCGCCCATGACCATGACCTTACCTCCTTTGAGGCCTACTCCTATCGGAGTTTCATCACTTGCGATATTGAAATGCACATGTACCCAAGACTCCCGATTCCCCAAATCACGATGCGCCTTTGATCACACTAGCCCTCCTGGCTTAGCCCCTAGTCCACATGACCAGTCCCCGTGACCATAGCCATACCTTTCATCAAGATTTTGGCATTTTTGACACCGAGATACATAGGTAACCGGAACTCTTGATCCTCCGATTCCCGATGAGCAGTTTCTCCATGCGTTGGCCCTCCTGGCTCTACTCCTGCTCGTATGACCAACTCCCGTGGCCACAACCTTTCCCCATTGGGGTTTCGTCGTTTGAAATGCCAAAGCGCATACGTTTACGGAATCCGCGATATGCCGATTCCCGACTCCCTCCAGGTCATTGACGGCTGGCCTCCACTACGCCTCTGTCCTCCTGCTCTGCTGTGGTGACAGTTGTACCCCACTCATCGGGGTTTCGCAGATTGCGATTTCACAATGCATGAACCACTCGTCACCAGGATCCCCGATTCTTCGATTCCCAATGCACCTTTACACTGGCTAGCCCTCCTGACTTAGCCCCTGGTTCATATGGCCATCACCCGTGACCGCAGCTTTACCCCGTCGGGGTTTCGGGGTTCGCGGTTTCATAATGCATGAATTCCTTGTGCATGGGATCTTCGATATCCTGATTCCCAATTTGTGGATGAACGACCTCCTGTCGAGCCTTTTGTCGATGGCACCAATCTCCTGCCATGCGTCTTCTCAGATGGACGGTCCCAATTATGTCGGGATTTTGGGACTTCCGATGCCCTGGTTCTTTTGACCCTGGGAACTTCGATTTCCCGATGAGTGCTTATGCCGACTCGCTCTGGATCTCCGACACCTGTCCCTCTGAATGGACAGTTCTGATCCTGTCGAAGTTTCGCTACTTGCGATGTCACGATTCTCTTTCCCTCGAGAACTCCGATATGTCGATTCCCGACTCTTCGGGATCCTCTGACACGCGTCCTCCAAATGAAAGGTTCAGATCTTGTCATCGTTTCGAGACCTGCAAGGTCCCGATGCCTGGTGCCCTGGATCTCCGATACGGATGATCGCGTGACACATGTCCCTCTTCAAATGGATGGTTCTGATCTTGTCGGGGTTTCCACCTGGGATTTACCCGATCTATTGTCCACGGGAATGTCGATTTCCCGATGCGACAAATGTCGATGGAACTGATGCTCACCACGTGTCCTCTGCCAACGGACGGCTCCGATCCTCATCAAGATTTTGCGACGATTGATGTCCTGATGCTCACGACCTCGAGAACTCTGATTTTCTGATGGTCGATAATCTGATGGCTCCACCCCTGTCAGGATTCCTCCTCCTACTCACGGGACTTATCCTCCATGCACCTTTTGCGGATCTGATGGTTGACGGGATCCTTCACCAGATCCAACGGTCCCGATCTTTCTTCCCTGTGCCCTCCTCCTCCTGAGGCTAAACTGTGCACAACTTCTCCCGATCCGACGACTTACGGTATTTCCGAGTGAGATCCGATGGCTGTCGATCTCCTCCTGCTATTGGCTCCTCCTCGAGCTCCTCCTGAATGCGTAAAACCAACTGTCCAAATATGTCCTCCTGCCAATCTTGTGGCTGTCGCTGCTCCTCCTGAGCTTCCTGTGTGCTTTCTTCCCACGCTTGGGAGAATTTCAAAACATTCTAAAGGCCTCGGCCTGTGCTTCTTTCCCCTACAAGCTCTACAACCTTGAGCCTTGCCGAGTGTGTACAAACGCTTGCTCCTCTTGAGTTCTTCCCCTCAAATCCTCAAAGTATTACGATGTTTTCACTCCTGCAGAGTCTTTGCACACCCACAGTGCTGTCTCTCCTGAGATTTCCACAAACACTCAGACCCCTTGAGGGATTTTTCTCTTCCTTCTCTTCTCCTGCAGATGGAGAATGTAACAACCTCTTGGCTCTCTGTTTGCTCAGGAAACCTCCTTGCTCAGATTATCAGGGCATTTAGCAACCTTGTGAAGATCCTTCCTTGGACTCTTCCTTCAAATGGCAGAACTCAAAGAGTTCTCTTCACCTCCTGTGCCTGTCTGCACACTTTCTCGACACCCTCCTGGCGGAGTATCTTCTCTTGTGCACCACTGTACACATGCTCAATGCCCTCCCAGCAGAGCTTCTCGGAATCCTTTGTGATTCTGGTCTTCTGAACTCACAACAGAGTTCTTCTTCCAACTGCACCACTGTGCATATGGTCAATGCCCACTTGGCAGAGCTCTACAGAATCCTTAGTGATTCTGTCTGCAACTGTGTCTCTTCCACACAGCTTTACCTCATGAGGTGTTCAACAACCCCAAAGGTCTTTCCCTAAGTTGTTGATTCCAGTCTTGTGCCTCAGCAAGTCTTTGCCTGACTCCTCAGAGTTCAGAAGTGCAACCCCAGTGCACCGGCTCTCAAAACCCTCAGCGTCCTGTCATACCCTCCTGGCATGAAGCCACAAAGACCTTCACCCTGAAATCAAATGAACTCCCTGCAAATGCACCACTACAACATACATTCACAACATATAAAAGAACACCTACAGACATGCATATAAGACAAAACATATGCAGGAAAACTGCTACTATTTATATTAAAATGGCAACAATGCCTGTATTTTACAAAGGTATTCCTGAGCTCTCCTTGGCTCTACAACTCAACACACCCTAACTCAAAAATGAGATATCAAAATCTATTTTACCTGAGGGGCTCATTGAGTGCTTCCCTCCAGGATTTACCTACTCTATTAAATTACAATCAATGGTTGTCTAGTCCAGTACCTGGACCTAGATCTCATCCGATCTAGCATTAAAGCCGATCCTATATACAACCTGCACAAAGGCACGGCTTTCATGGCTCACGAGCCTAAGACATTAAATTACATTTATTTCAAATTTGAAATGAGGTTGCGCCTCTCTTCATCCTTTGAATGTGTGCGCACTGACGTGGTTGGATGGCTGGCTAGCTGCGTGGAGAGATGCTCCTGCATCATACTCCACAGCTGTAAAAATCATGAGCTCCTACTCATGAGCTTCCCCTGTAGATGTTGGAAATCCTCCTCGATCCCAAACAAACATCTGGAGCTTCCCATCTGCTCCATTCTGCTGCTGCTGCTGCTGCTGCCACCTCTTTCTTTTTTCCCAGCTGCTCCCTGCTGGTAGCGTCTACTGACTTCAACATCAGCCTGCTGATCTCCTCGATCACTTCATCCAGCTACTCCCTTGGCTGGATCTGCTCTTGCAGTCTCCTCAGCTGCAAAATATTTTGGCCATTGGGCAGATCATCATGATCTCCCACACCTCCTTCATCCAATTCCAACTTCACCTGTTGGATGTGCATGCCCTGCACTTTTATCCTTTCCTCCAGGGCTTCTAATTGATCCCACAGATCAGCAAAGCACATGTTATCCGTGTCTTCTTCATTTGTTTCTGCAACCTCCTCTATTGCATTCTTTTCAACTTCGTCGCTGAAAATATCGAGCCATTCCTCAGAATGCTCATCATCCTTTTCTGCTCCTGCTGCAAACTCCCACGTTGCAGTCTCTTCATCTTCAATGTTGAATGCTTTGAGACATTCCTCAGAATTCTCACTCTTCTCTTTTCCTTCTTCTGCTTGGGAATCTTCCAAAGCCTGCTCCAATTCTTCTTCTTCTTCTTCTTCTTCTGCTATCATCTCCAACGCTATAGCTTCCTCAGCTTCTTGGCTGAAGTCAGTGAGTCGTTCCTCAAAACGCTCATTCTCTTCATCCGCTCGGGCAGTCCCGATTGTCTGCTCCAGTTTTTGTTTGACAGTCACGACTGACTGTTCCTCTGATATTGCCGCATCTGCAATACAATTTTTTGCCTCCTTATGGGCAGATGGTAGGAATACTGAAATTCCCCCAATCATCACATGGCTCAAATCCTCCTCTGTCAACTGCATCTGCTGATCTCCTTGCGAGCTCATCTTCTCTGTCAGCTTCGCGGGTTGATTCCAACTCACTTTTGAATTTCCGAGACCCATAGATAGTCTCATCTGCTATGTCAACTCCTCTGGCTGATCCAAATTCATCTGCTCATCCCTGCCCACCTGACAATATGGGATGCTTCCGCTGCTTCCCTGGAAGACTATGATATCAACCGATCCCATCTTCATCAACACTCCTTGCTGAATTGAACTCTTCTCTGAGTCCATGAGACTTTCATACAGTCTCAAATGTTCATTTATGCTCACCTGGCAGTTCAATATGCTTCCACTGCCCACCTAGCAGTCTTCGAGATCCCTCAACGATCTCTTATCATTGCCCAACTGGCAATGTGAAATTCCCTCGCTGTCCACCTGACAATCCGTGAGATCCTCAGCTGATCTCAACTCATTGCCCTCATGGCAGTCTAGAATTTCTACCCCTCTGCCCTCCTGGCAGTCCTTGAGATCATCAGACGATCCCAATTTATCTTCTTCATCATCCCAATCATCGAGACCCTTTCCAGTCTCTGGCCAATAGTGATCAATCATCTCTTACTCTCTGGCCTTGAGGTTTTCAGCGTACCTCAACCATCTTCTTAACAATCTGCATGGTTTCATGACCATCAGCTGCTTGACTGGCCATCTTTCCTTCGTCTTCTGCATGGGCCACTCGTGCACCCATCTCGACTTCCTATCCTGCTGCATCTTCAATTCGAGCTCCTCCATCTCTAGATTTATGTCAGCGAGCTCTTTATCCATTTCTGCTGCGCTCATCAGCTTTGGGCTCTTCTTTTCAGCATGCTTATGGCCTTCAATAGCCATCTTGCTGTGTCTATCTACCTCAATGGAAGATCTGCTACTGTCACTCCTATAATCCTGAGTGCTCAGCTTCATTCTACAGTCCTGTTGACTGTCTTCTCGACTGTTGCCTTCCTGTAAACAATCGTTACAGAGTCCTCAGTAACTATGTCTGCTTCTGCTTTCCTCTATCTGCAATATACAAACAGATTCCCGCTCTAATACCACCTAGTGCAGAGAGGTCCTTTCTAACACCCTGCAGGGTCTCTTCACTGACCTCCTGCTCACAAGATCGATTACAAATCCCCTTTCTCTCTTGAGATGAATTGGCTCTTTGGACTCCCCAACTGGAATCTCTGCTTAACTCAGACCCAGTCCACAGGTCTTCTTTAAATCCTCACGGCCTTCAACACCTGACCGAGGTTATCCCCGAATCTCTATCGGGGTTTGGGGTTTCGTAAATCCCGTTGTGACAAATCCCTGTCCTCGTGAATCCCCGATCTCCGATGGCTCCTTTTCACGTGCTAGCCCTCCTGGGATTAACTCCTAATGCATATGACCATGCTCCCATGACCATGACCTTACCTCCTTCGAGGCCTACTCCTATCAGAGTTTCGGCACTTGCGATGTTGAAATGCGCATGTACCCAAGACTCCCGATTCCCCGAATCGCGATGTGCCTTTCATCACGCTAGCCCTCTTGGATTAGCCCCTAGTCCACATGACCAGTCCCCATGACCGTAGCCATACCCTTCATCAGGATTTTGTCATTTTTGACGACGAGATACATAGGTAACCGGAACTCCCAATCCTCCGATTCCCGATGAGCACTTTCTCCATGCGTTGGCCCTCCTGGCTCTACTCCTGCTTGTATGACCAACTCCCGTGGCCACAACCTTTCCCCATTGGGGTTTCGGCGTTTGAAATGCCAAAGCGCATACATTTACGGAATCCGCGATATGACGATTCCCAACTCCCTCCAGGTCATTGAAAGCTGGCCTCCACTACGCCTCTGTCCTCCTGCTCTGTTGTGGTGATGGTTGTACCCCACTCATCGGGGTTTCGCAGATCAAGATTTCACAATGCACGAACCACTCGTCACCGGGATCCCCGATTCTTTGATTCCCGATGCGCCTTTACACTGGCTAGCCCTCCTGACTTAGCCCATGATTCATATGGCCATCACCCGTGACTGTAGATTTACCCCATCGGGGCTTTGGGGTTCACGGTTTCATAATGCACAAATTCCTTGTGCACGGGATCTCCGATATCCCGATTCCCGATTTTCCAATGAACGACCTCCTGTCGGGCCTTTCGCCAATGGCACCAATCTCCTGCACCAATGGATGGTCCCGATTATGTCGAGATTTCGGTACTTCTGATGCCCTGGTTCTTTTGACCCTGGGAACTCCGATTTCCCGATGAGTGCTTATGCCGACTCACTCCGGATCACCGACACCTGTCCCTCTGAATGGACGGTTCTAATCCTGTTGGAGTTTCTCTACTTGCGATGTCACGATTCTCTTTCCCTCGAGAACTCCGATATGTCGATTCCTGACTCTTCGGGATCCTCTGACACGCGTCCTCCAAACGAATGGTTCAGATCTTGTCGTCGTTTCGAGACCTGCAAGGTCCCGATGCCTGGTGCCCCGGATCTCCGATACGGACAATCGCGTGACACGTGTCCCTCTTCAAATGGACGGTTCTGATCTTGTCGGGGTTTCCACCTGGGATTTACCTGATCTATCATCCACAGGAATGTCGATTTCCCAATCCGCCAAACGCCGATGGCACTGATTCTTACCATGTGTCCTCTGCCAACAGACGGCTCTGATCCTTGTCAGGATTTCATGGCGATTGATGTCCTGATGCTCACGACCTCGAGAAATCCGATTTCCCGATGGTCGATATTCCGATGGCTCCACCCTTGTCGGGATTCCTCCTCCTTCTCACGGGGCTTATCCTCTGTGCACCTTCTGCGGATCCAATGGTTGATGGGATCCTGCACCAGATCTAACGGTCCCAATTTGTCTTCCCTGTAAGCTCCTCCTCCTGAGGCTAAACTATGTGCAACTTCTCCCGATCCGACGGCTTACGGGATTTTCGAGTGAGATCTGACGGCTGTCGATCTCCTCCTGCTGTTGGCTCCTCCTCGAGCTCCTCCTGAATGCATAAAACCAATGGTCCAGATCTGTCGTCCTGCTGATCTTGCAGCTGTCACTGCTCCTCCTGAGCTTCCTGCGTGCTTTCTTCCCACGCTTGGAAGAATTCTTTCCCCTACAAGATCTACAACCTTGAGCCTTGTTGAGCGTGTATAAATGCTTGGTCCTCCTGAGTTCTTCCCCTTGAATCCTCAAAGTATTATGACGTCTACGCTCCTGCAGAGTCTTTGCACACCCACAGTGCTGTCTCTCCTGAGCTTTCCATGAACACTCAGACCCCTTGAGGGATTTTTCTTTTCCTTCTCTTCTCCTGCAGATGGAGAATGTAATAGCCTCTTGGCTCTCTGTTTGCTCAGGCAATCTCCTTGTTGAGACTATCAGGGCATTTGACAACCCTGTGAATATCCTTCCTTGGATTCTTCCTTCAAATGGAAGAACTCAAAGAGTTATCTTCACCTCCTGTGCCTGTCTGCACACTTTCGCGACGCCCTCCTGGTGGAGTATCTTCTCCTGTGCACCAATGTACACACGCTCAATTCCCTCCTGGCAGAGCTTCTCAGAATCCTTAGTGATTCTGGTCTTCTGAACTCACAACAGAGTTCTTCTTCCAACTGCACCACTGTGCATATGCTGAATGCCCACTTGGCAGAGCTCTACAAAATCCTCAGTGATTCTGTCTGCAACTATGTCTCTTCCACATAGATTTACCTCCTGAGGTGTTCAGCAACCCCAAAGGTCTTTCCCTGAGTTTTCGATTCTAGTCCTGTGCCTCAGCACGTCTTGGCCTGACTCCTCAGAGTTTAGAAGTGCAACCCCAGTGCACCGGCTCTCAGAACCCTCAGTGTCCTGTCATACCTTCCTGGCATGAAGCCGCAAAGACCTTCACCCTGAAATAAAACGAACTCCCTGCAAATGCACCACTACAACATACATTCACAGCATATAAAATAACACCTACAGACATGCATATAAGACAGAACATATGCAGGAAAACTGCTACTGTTTATATTAAAATGGAAACAATGCCTGTATTTTACAAAGGTATTCTAGAGCTCTCCTCGACTCTACAACTCAACACACCCTAACTCAAAAATGAGATATCAAAATCTCTTTTACCTGAGGGGCTCATTGAGCGCTTCCCTCCAGGATTTACCTACTCTATTAAATTACAATCAATGGTTGTCTAGTCCAGCACCCGGACCTAGATCTCAACCGATCTAGCATTAAAGACGATCCTATCTACAGCCTGCACAAAGGCACGGATTTCATGGATCACCAGCCTAAGACCTTAAATTACATTCATTTCAAATTTGAAATGAGGCTGCACCTCTCTTCATCCTTTGAATGCGTGCGTGCTGACGTGGCTGGTTGGCTGGTTGGCTGCGTGGAGAGATGCTCCTGCATCATATTGTCTATGGTTAAATAAGCACATCTATTATTTCTAACATAAGGCACATAATGTTTTCCATGTTTCTTTATTAAAGAAGTATGTACATGATTCTAATCATATTATTAACTGGTCTGTGATTCAGGTGGAACCCAAGGGATAATTCCTTCCATAACCTCAATGCATAATAGACATGAAGGAAACCCCACTCAAGAAAAAAACCATTGCATAGGTCAAGGTGTAGTGGAAACACTTTGGCCTAGATGAGGCTACATGGAAAACGAAGGATGCCATGAAACATGCATATCCATATTTTTTTACTTCTGTACATACAAAGCACATTGGAAGATACAACATCGAGGACGATGTTCCTTTAAGGGGGAGGGGATTGTAATACCCATGTTTCCCCTAGTTCGTAAAGAGAACTATAACTAGCCAAGAGACTATGGCAGACTAAATATGTGTGAATGTTTGATTAGATGAACCTTTGTATGAACGAGTCAATGTATGAATTTCCTGTTATTAATAGAAATTAGATATGTGTTGCACAACTACTGAAAGGAGAGAGTATTCCAAGATATACCATGGATGCTATGAGAGATATGGTGAGGGAAACCAAGAATGAGTGAGATGACCCTCACCAAACCAATACCTATTGGGTGTAAATTCTCAATAGTCCTCTAACCTAGAAATAAATTACCAGTCAGTCTAGTAGTTGGAAGGCCCTCCTCAAGAGTTATTGAGGAGATGGGGTAGGGTAACCATATGTAAGGCTTCTAGGCCTAACCATGAGTTGGGGATTCAAACCCACACAACCTTGATGAGGAAGGAAATAAAGGAAGTAATTTGGGGGACAGAGGAAGACCCGCAAGGAAGCAGAGTAGATAAAACAATCTCCAGAAGAGAAGAGAGCATGTATTCGAATCTCGAGTTGAGAGAAAATATGAGAAGCAAGCTCGTTTAGGCTGTAAGAATCCATGGGAAGGGTCTCACTACAAGATTATAAACAAGGTTGATGAGTGACTGAGGAAGTTCTCGTGCAGACCTCCTTTCTTGGTGTAAAGAAAACTGGTTTCCAAGATCCTGTGGGAGGAAGAGAGTAACCTCCATCCCTAACTGTCATGGATCAAGGAGAAAGGATCTCTCTCAAAGCATCATGGTCTATCTCATGGGTGGCCAGCGGTAAATCCATCAGGAGTGGTTGTGCTTATGGTTGGGTGGAAACAAGCACCCCTTTCAACAGTCGCTTCACATTTTCCATTTCTAATAAGTATTTGCATACTCTATGTAATATATTGGATGCGATGATTGAATGTTTGTGTTTCTGGTTAAGTCTTGCAGTGTTTGAACAGTTATTAGAAATTCTCATTTGCTTCTGTAAAATGTTATATTTACATGGCCATATATTTACCTCAATTTAGCCACTAGAGAGTTATGGGATGTGAATTTGCAGGAGAGTTGGGGTAGGATTAACTAAAACGTCTAAGTCCTGCAAGCCTTTTTAGTTTACCTTAGCAGGAATGCCAAGTTAAAATCTATGGGAGAAGGGTGTTTCATTCATACCTTCCACCCATGTGACCAAGGGCTCATACCCATGGCTTTAATCAAGTCTTGACTAAGAGATGAGTGTATCCCGGAACCTCAATATGATCCCATATGACCTAAGGTTTCCCCTTATTATTCCTGAAAGGAGTGAAGATACTTTGGCTTCGAGACTTCGAGACTTATGACTCCACAACCCTCGAAAATAGTCGAAGGTCGGAGTCGTGAATTGATGAGGGACATGGATCTGGGAATCCGGTGGAGATATCTCTTAGCCATTAGATCGGACTTGGGAAGGGGTAGCATTAATTACTTCGATGAAGTTCCACTTAGGGAGAATAGGGGTGATCTAGCACTAAAACTCCTGAATGTGGGAGTTGCAAAGTTAATTTGGACCATTGAGAATAGAGGGACGTGTGTCCACAGATCAACGATTTCCCAAAATTTCAAGTATTCAGCGGTATCAATGTGAATACATAGGGACGTGTGAGTTTCCCCAGAGCTATGAAATCCAGAGTAGATCTTGGTCGTGAATGATAGGTGCATGTGGTGATAGATCGGGCATGGTTCGGAGATTCAAAGAGAAAGCTGGAAGATACACATTGAATTCCTAAATGTCGAATTTACAAAGTGGCGTATGTTGATTAAGGTTGGTTGTCATTGATGTCAACCCTAGAAGAAAGCCCTGTAGCACAAATGTTTGGGTAATGGAACCAATATTGTTTGATGTAAATATGACTCATTATTATTTTGTCATGGTTGATAAGAAGTAAATATGGATAAACTCCAAAGTGGTCCCCTTATGGTGAAAGCCCTCATGGGAATACGCTTTGTGGAGTAAGAGAACCCATTCTTAATTGTGGAATAATGAGATGAAGGAAAGTGAATTTATCAGGGAACATATCCTAGATGGATAGTTCTTTTCATGTCATTTCCAGTGGTATGTGGAACGTCACATAATTCCTCACGGTTAGAGAGTTATGGCCATGAGAAGTTGGAGACCCTAGGTTTGGGTAATGGACCCAAGTTTGTTTGATGGGTAATGGTATGAGTTATGATATATTTTCAGATAATACTATTCTATACGGATAGTACATGTCATGCCATTTCTGGTGGTATGTAGAATGTCACATAACTCCTCACGGTTTGAGAGTTATGGCCTTAAGAAGTTGGAGGACCCTCAAATGTCATCTAGAAGCCCCAAAAGGTCAAAGTAATCAAAGTGGTTTAAGAGATTTTAAAAGGTAAATAATAAGTAACAAGTGTATTATAACTCAAAGTGAATAAAAAATAAATTATTTCAATAATAAATTTAATGGAGAAATTAGAAGTGGACCCAACCCTAAAATAAGGAAAGTGGGCCAAGTGACCTAGAAGATGTTTTTAAGGAATCTACTTGGAGAGTATAAATAAGAGGCAAGGCTCTCTCATTGGAATCACACTTGAGAATATTGAATCTCTATATGTGGCTGAGGTAACCAAGGATATCGAAACCAGAATTCTGAATGAAGGTAAAGAAAAGAAGGCCGAAATGCAAGGAAGGATAAACTCTTTTGATGGTGTTTTCTAAGGTATGTTATTTACAGGCTATCTCACCATTTTCACTATAACGTTTTTTCTATAAGGATTCAGACCATGAAATGGATATGCAATTGAGAAAACATATTCAAGTATCCGTGGAAACAATTCATCTTGTGGGTCATTGTATTTTGGGAGTTACACTCCGTGGAAAATAAGGTTTATGGCCAGTCCTGAAACTAGTCAAAATCATGTGTTTTGGGTAAAAATGTCATAACTTCTTCATAACAGATTGAAATTCAGTAAGACCAAATGTATTGGTTAGGTTACAGTTTGTAGTATTCTTTTTAATCGTTTCATATCAATTCATCAAATATTTTGTGCGGGGAATGCTCTACAAGGTTTCTCTTTAGAATAAGCCAGAATTCAGCAAGGTATGTCATTTTTGCTGTAACTCCTTTTCTGAGAGGTTCCAAGTAATGACACTTGGAGGAATTGCATAAAACACACTAAAGAAAATTTTGTATCATTTTAAGATATTTATACATTACAGGTTCAAAGTTATGATTACTTCAAGTTAGGGTTGTTGACTAATCCAAAACTAGGCATGTGAGACTAAAGAAAAGTTTGATGAAAATGCTAGTCTTTTGTTTTTAAAGTTAAGGAAGGTTTCCACGAACGTGATCATATACACCAGATCTATTACAGAGCTACAAATCAGATTTGGATGATGAAATTGATGAGGGATTTTGGTTGTGGTACATGTTGAGTACATGGTTGAGACAAGTAGTTCATGAGTTGGCACACATACATGAGGTGTATAGTTGTTATCCATAAATTTGGTCGTCATGATGATGTAATGATGATGGAGAAATCAGGCTCTTCACTAGAACACTTTCCTGAGAAAAGTTACCTTTGTCTCTTTCCTGAAATCATATTTTTAAGGGAAGTTCGCAGGCTACCTATATAGTTTCCTGCAAGAATGTATGATTCTCGCAGGCTGCATTAAGACGGGGTGCGAGGGGTTCTCACTGTACCTAACTGCTAGGGCGCGAACATCTTCTAAAGATGGGAAAAAGATAGATTCTTGAACCTTCTAGAAGGATGAGATGGCATTCAAATGGTTGTCTAAGTACTGGCTTTCCTGATATCTTGGGATCATTCCTATCCTATTAACTAATCCATTCTCTCTTATAAATTGAGGGGACTGCTCATGGAAAAGGTTAAGCAGCAAGCTAGCAAGAGATTTATTGGAGAATTAGTGTAAGATTGTATGAAGGACTGATGCTACAATAGCTAGAGACACCAGCAAGGTTATCAAAAGTGGTTGATCTTCTTCATGCATGAGCAAGTGTGTGTGTCAGAGCTAGGAGCCATCAAAAGGAGGTTTGCAACATCAAGGCTCTGGTTGTAAGTCTTTCTTTCTATTAATTTAATACAGTAATATGTCCCTTTCCCATAAAGCTGATGTCACTTTATTACATAACTCCTTGATCATATGTATAGATTAACTGTTGAATATATCGAGTTGTTTTCACTTCAATTGGTTTGAGTTGTCTTGGTCTTGGCGGCACAAGAACATTGGAGCGAAGCTGGTACAACAGAGACCCAAGGAAGCGATCATAAGGTACGTTCATGATTCTTGCCTCCTAGTTCATTCAATTGTCTAAATCTAGGGAAAGAGTATTATTCTGTCATGTTTTGTTCTAGATCCAGGTGGATCTAGGGAGATCGGTTCGTGTCTGCACTTACGGATTAATCCTGAAACAAAATTGGCGACTCCACTGGGGAACAATCCCATTTTTTGGAGGTTTTTTGTATTTTCTGTGGCCATTTGCTACATTTTCATTTTTCTCTTGTCTTGTCAGTCTCTGAGTCCTCAGGATATCCTAAGAGACCTTCTGGGTCTAGAAGGCTGTTTAAATTTTACTCCATTCTTCAAAATTTTTGTCATGTTCAAAATTTCTCGCACTGTGTCTAACTGCAGCCTGCAAGAACTGGTCAGGTTCGCACCCTGCACATAGGGTCCAGTGCGAACACCTCGCACCTTGCTACAAGGTTACCTGTGAGAATCTTAGCTTCTCGCACTGTGTACCACTGCTTGCCTGCAAGCAAGATTTTTGAAAATTTTGAAATTGAGTTTTGACTGCTCAGATCAGTTGATTCACCTCTGATGGGCTTATTGGATCATTGATTGATATAGCTCTTTCTTTAGTTTGCATGCTTGAACAGTTTTAGGGTTTCAAGGTTTTTCTGCCCTTTGTATCTTGACTTTCATTTCTTGGCTCTTATTGGAAAGTTCATTCTCTCTGGCTTCTGGGGTTGAGTATGTCTGATTGGCTGAGAACCAGTGATTGGTTGAGATTTAAGTGCTTGGTTTTTTCTCAATTGCTTATTGGTTTGAAAGAACATTTTCGTTTGCATTGGGAAGACTAATTGGTTTGCTCTTTGTTTTTTTCTTTCATTGAAAGAGTTGATTGGGTTGTTATTGATTGTTTCTTTATGATTTGATTTTTACGCTTTCTCATTGATATAGTGAGAATTCTTTTTGGAAAGTGAACAATAATCTTTTCTTTCAAAAACATTGTTTTCTGTCATTTAGAAAACATTGAAAAATCAAATTTTAGAGATTATTGAAGTATTTGGAAAAGACACATAGAAATTAGTCCTTTATGAATGATTGTTTGAATTGACATCTGAAAGGAAATTGTGCATTGCATTGTAGTACAGGGTTGATTTGGAAACTTCTCTCTCTCCCATAAATAGGATTCATGGAATGAAAAGTGTTATATTTCATTATCATCCTTGCATTATTTGGGTCAGAGTCATACAACATAAGTTTCACTTCCGTCACCTTTGAGTAAACAACAGCTTTTAAAAACATTGCATAATCTTAAAATTTATCTAGTAACTCTTTTCTAGGGCTCTTTTACACCAACATTTTGCTAGGCTAGTGCTTTGGAGTAGGAAGAGCGATACACTCTCCAAAAGCTCAAAACACACAATAGCATCTTGAGTTAGGGAGTGTTCAATTCCATTTGCAACATACTGTCCTGGGACGCCCTTCTAACATAAGGGTCAAGCACTAGGTCGCATTGGTGTTGGTAGAGTTACTAACCCTGCTTTGTTGACATTGGTCTAGAGATTGCACGTATTACAGGGATCGCTCCGAGGTATACCCACAATGATGAGTGGAATCCTTTTGAGTTGATTTCGGGCTAGATACCATGCCCTTGCATGTGGATCGGACTGACAACTGTTCCCCCAGGATTTACTGATGTTTGTGGTGACCTTAGTGGCCTATCTCTCTAGGTTCTTACCCAAGGTGATTGTGGAGGGGAAAGTCTTCACGGTACCTGGAATTGACGTTGGCCAAACTCACTCGGGCTCCTTGGAGGGTATACCCACATTTATGTGTGGGATCTTGCACCAGGGTGTAAGTCCGTTAAGCAGGTCGTCAGTGTAACTTTTCCACCCTAGCCCCGCCCCTTCTCGTCTCGTTGTTGCGACGTTGGATTTCATCACCAACTAGTGGCCTCGAAATTAGAAGGTTTTGTTTGCTTGGTGATTGCTTCTTAGATTTTGTTTACTAGCGCGTGCTCTTTGTTTCTCGAAGTTGACCATAGGAATTTCTTTGCGGAGCTTGTCATTTGCTTACAATTTCTCCCCCACGACGTTCACGTAGAATGTAAGGTTTATCTCTAGAACATATGGACGATACTCAACCCTCGCCTATTGGTACACCTGAGGGTTCTCCCCATCAAACTGAAGTCCCTGTGGTTACTCCACCACACGGGGAAACCAGTGATGTTCCAGTTGTCACTACACCACCTCCACAGGTAGACCGAATTGATTCTCTAGAATATTTTTGAATCACTAATACTAGAGAAGACTATCGTATTCGTCGTGGTGAACGACATTTTTTGCGATTAAATTCTTCTGAAGAATCCATTGTTACATCTTCCGAATCAACCGTTGGGCCTTCTCCCAGTGTAGTAGGCCAAGATCCTTTTTGGTCGGGTGATTTCCGACGAGTCCTTTTTGGTACTGAGTCACCCCATGTCTACGAAATCAACCCTCCAGTGTCTTCTGAGACAAAAACTACACCAGAGACTACCACTTATTGTTTTGTTCTCCCTCCCAAGATGGCCCATCTCGCTAATACTACGAGTGTCCAAACCGATATTACTGCAGCTACTCTTGCTCCTATCAATACCCAGAGAATACCTGATGTCATCCCGACATTGCCACCCGGTTACCATGCTTTGAATGCTTTGTTGAATGCTCTTAATCCAACACCTCCACAAACCCCAGCTGGTTCTCCAGGTATTCCTCCCTTTCCTGGGCATCCTATTCCCGGTTTTATTCTGACGCTCCCTCAGTTTCCTTCTGGTAATCCTAATCCTAGTGGCACTATCCCGACTGTTGCACCAAACCCGTAGATTCTCGTTGATGGACAGGGTGGTACGGTTCCTTTTCCCTTTCCCGGACACAACACAGTTACTACACAACCTACGGTTGGCACACAACTTCCGAGTGGAACTATACCTATGATAGGGAGACCTACTTCACCTTTTGCACAAAATATACCTCCTGAATTGGCCCAGTATTGGAATCAGCTTATACAAAACTTTCCTCAAAATGATGGGGGTAAACAACCTACCCCTACTATCGGCCAACCCTATCCAGGTGTACCTAATCCTATTTGGGGTCAGGGTCAAACTACTCAACCCCAGGTTCCTACTCAAACTCAAGGTTACAATCCTTGGGGTTACTATCCTATCCGGCCACCATCGACTCAACCAGGGTCTTCTCTCTATGCGCAAACTGCTTATGGTCCTACTGGTTTGCCGACAGGGCTTCCACCCCAAAGCCATCAGTACCCGCAAGTAAACCGATAGTTACATTTTCTTGCTACCTTGTATTTGCCAGATTTATCTAGGATTCCTAATGATCCTATCCGACACTCTCCTCAATGGCCTGCTATTCCTGCTAAGCTTCCATCGGATATTCCGAAATTTTATGGAAAGGTGGGAGAGGACCCAAATAATCATGTCATGACTTTTCATTTATGGTGTTTGTCCAACTCGCTGATGGATGACTCCATTCGTCTACGTCTTTTTCAAAGAACCCTTACCGGTTTTGCTACGAAGTGGTATATTGAATTTCCACGAGGTTTCTTTTCTGATTTCAACACCCTAGCTATGGATTTTCTTACACATTACCAGTTACTGATCTGTTACGATACTGGGACTGAGATCTTGACCTCTTTCAAACAAACTAAAGGCACTCATATATTGGATCATATTCATGAGTGGCGAAGGAGACGACGTCTCATTAAACTTGAACTCCATGATCAGTTACTGGCAGAATGGTTTACGAAATATTTCGTGAATGAAATTGGTAAAGACATTGATATGGGTGGTGTTGTTATAGAGGAGCAAGATATAAGTCGTGCTCAATATCTTGATCTCATTTATTCGCAAACGGGAACACTTTACGATCTGCTACCTGAACTACCTCGTCCTGGTACTTCCAGCACTTCAACTGCTCCAGTTGCCTCACATGCAGCCGATGGTGTGATTGGTACTGCTCATGTCCACTCACATTCTGTTTCATCTACAACCCCTATGTCTACATATTCTAATGTTCAAAATGCTTTGTCTCCTGCCACTTCCACTGGTAAAACTTCTGAGGTGAACGTTGTTCAATCTACCCCGACCGGTAAAAATAAATCAAATAAAGGAAGAGGTAAGAATAAGGAGAGTAAAAATAATAATCAAAATGAGAAAACTAAAAATCCTCCTGGTGAAGATCGGGATAAGCACAAACCATGGTACCCTTGCCTTATCTGTGGTGATGATCACTACATGAAGGATTTTCCTCGACGTGCCGAAGTTACTAAGTTCCTTCAAGGAACGCCGAAACCATCTACCCCAACAGTGTTGTCCCAACCCTTATCGTCTCAGCAGCAGGCCTCGTTGGTCATTCATGACCAACCTTCTACTTCTATGACATCATATGTTTTGATGTGTACCGGTGATTCTACGAAAAATAATGCTGCACTCACCACTAGAGCTAAAGACTATACTCCATCTAAGGAGAAGGTTGACGATTTACCTCCTACTTTGGTTCAACCCTCTCTACCGAATCCGCCTACAAACGGTCCTCTTCATCTCGAACGACCGAGCCTTGATACAGTTCTGCGACCACCCCCGAAAGGTGTCGTTAAGAAATCAGCCTTCAATCCTCATGCTCGTGCGGCCCAGAACTATAGCATTGTCGAAGATCTGGCCCAAGCACCTTCAGCGATGTCTGCCCTTGAAGTCCTTCAGTCTTGTCCTGCACAACGAAGGGCTCTGTTGAAAGCGATAGGTGGAATTGATCCTACAGATATGAATTTAATAGTCTTTGACTTGGAAGATCATATTCCAAGGTTTCCCCCTCAGCTTGCATTTCAAATACAAGTTGTTGTCGCCGACAAGAATATTTTTCAAACTGTAGTCGATGAGGGTGCCTCTACATGTGTAATGTCTTTCGCTTGTTGGAAAGCCATTGGCTCTCCTCCTTTAAATGAATCACAAATTACTTTGAAAGCCTTCAATGACTCTGGTTTTAAGCCTTACGATGTTCTTCCATCGTTGCTTGTTACTCTAGAAGGTAAGACAGTCCAAGTTGAAGTGGAATTTTTCGATGCTCCCCTGGATTATAATCTTCTACTTGGTTGTAGCTGGATAGATTCTATGCGTGTTGTCGTGTCAACACTTTTTCGTGTGGTACGATTTCCTCATCAGGGAAAATTTGTTACGGTTGATCAACTTGTCTTCTTTAATTCTGATACTCCTACTGGCAACGTTTCGTTCATATCCAAAACCCCTCTGAGTTACGAGAATGTCAGTGTCGGCCTTTTAAAGGACTCTTCGTTAATGGGCACTTTCCCCATACCACCTCCACCCGATATTCCACGCCCTTCGGTTGCTTCTATTAATATGATCTCCGTTGTACCTCATGAGCTTCCTGTGTCTTCTGACCCTTGGATAATCCCTGATCCAGGAGATCATACTCGTTTCGGCCACGTTATGTCGTTAAGTCCGGTTGAGTCTGCTTATCAAGCTATTCAATCGGAAACACCTTCTACTTCTTCTCTTGATGAGTTGTCTCCCGATCCTTTCCGTGTCATCTTTCCCACTGACGAGATGATCATGTTCGTCATGGAGGACACCCCTTGGGACGATGGGCATCATCGTTCCATATTGTTTCTGGAACAACACACTCTCAAGAACTACCAATGGATTTCGACTCCGTCGACCATTGTTGTCATATCGACTGTTCCCGGCTCTACACATGATGTGTTTGCTAAAGGGAACCTCAGTAATATTTCTCCCACGATACCCATTGATATATCAGTTAAACCTGGGATAGTTGAAAATGTTCACATTGGAGCTTCGTGTTCTCCTGATGAAATTGTCACTTATACATCTCTGTTTAAAGAATTTTGTGACATCTTTTCCTGAAGTTACGAAGAGATGCCAGGTATCGACCTTGCTATTGTTGTACATGAAATTAAGACATACCATGGAGCTAAACCAGTCTGGCAGCGCCTACATCCAGTCCACCCACGCAAAGCGACGGCTATCAAGCTTGAGGTTGAAAAACTTCTCAAAGCCGGTTTTATTTATCCCATGGCTCTGACAGAATGGGTTTCCAACCCTGTACCGATTGATAAGAAAGGTGGTAGTATACATGTTTGTGTTGATTATTGGGATATTAAAAAAGCCTGTCTGAAAGACAACTTTCCAACCCCTTTCGTCGACCAGATCGTCGATGACTGTGCCGACAGTGAAATCTTTTCTCTCATGGATGGATTTTCCAGCTATAATCAAATTAACATCGCTCCTGAAGACCAACATAAAACCGCTTTTATTTGTCCTTGGGGTACTTTCACCTATATAAAACTTCCCTTCGGTATTAAGAATGTGGGCGCGACGTTTCAACGTGCTATGTCTTATGCGTTTCACGATATAAACCATATCGTTCAACCTTATTTGGACGACTTGCCAACTCATTCTTTACGCCGAGTCGATCACCCCAATCATCTCCGAGCAATTTTCGTTTGTTGTCGGTTCTATCGCATTCGTTTAAATCCTCATAAATGCATATTTTGCGTAGAGTCCGACCGTCTTCTAGGTTTAATTGTTTCACTTCAAGGGATCCAGGTAGATCCTATTAAGGTGGAGGCGATTCTTAATCTCCCTCCTCCGTCGTCACTGTGCCAGTTACAAAGTTTGCAGGGGAAAGCAAACTTTCTTCGTCATTTCATCCCTAATTACGCCGAGATTACTCAAGGTTTTACAAGGCTACTAAAGAAAGGTTCTGAGTTTGTTTGGGATACCGTGGCAAACAACGCTTTTGAGGCTTTGAAGTTGTCCCTCATGAAAGCTCCACTTCTTTTCCCTCTTGATTATAGTCGTGATTACTTTCTTTATCTTGTTGCCTCCGAGTACACTATTGGCATGGTTCTCGTTCAGGAGGATGATGCACAAGATGAACATATTATTTATTACTTAAGTCGAAGTCTCACATCCACTGAGATCAAGTACCAACATGTTGAAAAACTGGCTTTGGCTGCTGTTCAAGCAGTTCAATGTTTTTGCCATTATATTCTCTCCAGGAAAACTACAGTGATTTCACATTGTAACCCTATGCAACATATTTTGACATGTCAATTGCTAGGGGGAAAGTACTACAAATGGATTTTCATACTCCAGGAGTTCGACTTGGAATTTGATCACCCCACGTCGAAGAAATCCTTAGTTTTTGTTGAGTTAATCTGCGATTTTCCCCACTCAGCCACGAAAAATGTAGCAGTAGATTCATTACCCGATGAATCACTTTTCCTTATCAGCACTCATGATATTTCGTATGGAGATATCATTATATATCTCCAAACCCAAACTTTCCAGCCTGCTTTGTCTAGCACCGACCGCCGTCGTATCCGCTATCAAGCGCATCAATACATTATCCTCGGGGATACTCTTTACCGTCGGGGAATTGACTCTGTTTTTCGACGTTGTTTGACTTTTGACGAAGTCGAGAAAGCTTTGAATGACTGCCATTCTGGAGCATGTGGTGGTCATATGTCTGGGTATGCTACTACCCAGAAGATCTTACGTGCAGGATATTTTTGTCCTTCCTTGTTCAATGACTGCATTACTGCTGTTCAGAAGTGCCATGCCTACCAGACCTACAATTAGAAAATTCGGTCGCATCCTTCTCCCCTTCATCCTGTGGTCTCAGTTGGTCCTTTTGCAAAATGGGGCATTGATTTCATGACATGTCACCCTCACTCGGTCGGGGGGCATGGTTACATCATTGTAGCAGTTGATTACTTTACAAAATGGGTTGAGGCAATGCCAACATTCGATAATACTGGAAAGACTGTAGTGTTATTTCTTTTCAACCATGTCATAGCTTGTTTTGGTGTTCCTTAGGCTATCATTACCGATCACGGTAGTCATTTTAGAAACTTTATGATGTCTGAACTTATGGAGAAATTGGGTCTTCTTCATGATATCTCAACACCCTATTATCCGCAAGCTAACGGCCAGGTCGAAGCAATCAATAAGTTTCTTATAACTATGATTCGACGGATGATAGGAATTCATAAAACCAGTTGGCACACCATGTTGTTTTCGGCATTGTGGGCATATCGGACATCTGTTAAAACCGCTACGGGGTTTACGCCCTTTCGATTAGTCTATGGCATGGAAGCCATTCTGCCAATAGAATGTGAGATACCTTCTTTGAAGCTATCTGTAGAACTCTTACCCAATACTTTTGCTAAAGAGGAACGTCTGTTGTATCTAATGCGATTAGACGAGACCCGACGTGATGCCACTCTAATAATAGAAGCCCAAAAGAAATGCGTCAAGGCACAGTATGACAAGCATGTCAAGCCTCGTGTTTTCTCTGAACGTGATCTTGTTCTTCTATATGAACAGGATAAAGATGTCTTAGGACCTGGGAAATTCAAACCAATGTGGTGTGGTCCTTACATTGTTCGCAGAGTGTTGGAAAAAGGAGCGTACGAGCTGGTTGATTATGATGGTATACTTTTGAGTGAACCCAGGAATGGGTTGTACTTGCAGAAGTATTATGCATAAGTCATGTGAGCACAAATACTTGTATTTTATGTATCATACTTTGTGTGTGTTATTTTAGTTTCTTTTGACATTATCTGGTCTCTGCCCTTACGTGACGTTGTGTTTGATTGCCAGATGTCGGAGTATTCGCTACCTTATATTGGCTTCGCTGATGGTGCTAGCCGTAGTACTCAGAACCTAGCTTCCGCTGCATGGGCAATCTATGCCCCAACCAACAAACTTATATCTTTACGAGGTGTATGTCTTGGCCGTGAAACCAACAACATTGCCGAGTATAGCGTCGTTATTGAACTATTGGTTGATGTTATCTCACTTGGAATTCGTCATTTGGTTGTGCGACTCGACTCCCAGCTTGTGGTACTACAGCTAAGTAATGACTACTCTATTCGAAGTCCTACTTTATTACGAGTGTATTTGTGAATTCGCCTCTTGGAACGATATTTTGATCACATTGAATATCAACATACGAGTGTATTTGCGAATTCGCCTCTTGGAATGATATTTTGATCACATTGAATATCAGCATATTCCTAGGTGTCTTAATACATTAACTGATACATTGGCTAATTATGTATTGGACAGACATTTGAACCATTTATAAATCAAACACATTTAAATTCATACAATGTAAAGTAAACTGGTAGAAGCCGTCTGTATATATATAATGATCAAAAGAGTTTGTTTTTACAAAATGTTTATACGAAGACCAAAATATCAAAAATTGAAGCTTATAGCTTCTACAAAGTGACGTCACGGATGACGTTCACAGTAACACACCACTGCCCTAGCTACTCTGCGGAGAATTCGACCCATAGCTGCGGAAACTCCTATAGTGTGACGCTGATCGCGTTGTGGAACCTCTTCCAGAGTCATATCTGGAATGTCTTCTGTAAGACCCTCTAAATTCTGCTCCACGATCTGATAATCTTCTGCATACTGTGGTGTTGCTGCTGTTGCTTCTCCTCATCACTGGATAGGAGAAGTTCCAGGAGGTCTATACGGTCCAACGTCTGTGTTATCAACAAATATTTTGAGTTAGTCCTCGGATAAATCTATAAAACAAAAACATTTAAATATGATAAAAATTCAAAAACATTTAAAAAGAGAAAATTTGTGTACTTCTTACCGAGGTATCCCCACTGAGTGTCTTCAGGTAGTGCTAGATCCGGATCTCCTCAAAAATCCAACCCGGCATAGGCATAGTCATCGACCATCAGCATTTGGTTTTGCAACTAGTCAAAGAAAATATCGTCATATTTGACGATTGGTCCTGCCACGTGTCGGGCCATGAGCCGACACCATCGTAACATCCTCGGATCCCTAGGACCCAAAAAGTTCCACTCAACCTGTAGACGAAATACAGGGACCCTCTCCAGGAAGAAAGACACTAACAGAGATCCATATCCAAATTGTTTCAGTTCTCCCTGCCTGCACTTGGTCAGTTGTCTTTTGATACTGCGTAATAATGCATCAGCCCAGTTAAATACTCGGGGCTCGGTACACTTGATGGTGTACTGTAAATAAATCTACAATGCCATATGGGGAGTGTTATCCACATTTTTGGTTATCGAGATGATGACATGATGATGACATGATGATGGAAGATCTAACTCTTTTAAGATCATTTTCATGGAGAAAGTTACACTTATCAGCTTCTCAAATCACACTTTTGAAGATAGTACGCAGGTGACATATATATTGTCCTGTGGAAATGCTTTATTTCCGCAATTTGCATTCAGTCTGACTGCGGAATTTCCGCACTGTATTCATGGCCAGGGTGCGGAAATGTTTCTTAAGGGAGAAAACGGATAATTTCTCGATCCTTCTAGAAGGAATCTTCTAGAAGGATGAGTTGGAGTTCGAATGGTTGGGAAATTAATGAATCTTCAGATATCTTGGGATTACATTCTATCCAAGTAACTAAACAATCTTTTCCTATATATTGAAGAGATGATTCATGGAAAGGGTTAAGAAGAAGAACAAGGTGCAAATTAGCAAGAGTAAGATATTGGAGAATTGGTGAACTATTGTATGGAGAATTGATGCTGCAGCAAATAGAGACAGCCATAAGGTTATCACAAGTAGTGGAAGTTCTTCATGCATGATGAG
>ML780181.1:310192-346641 GCA_009831015.1 Picea engelmannii | reverse complement strand
AAATTATTTCAATAATAAATTTAATGGAGAAATTAGAAGTGGGTTAACCCTAAAATAAGGAAAGTGGGGCCAAGTGACCTAGAAGATGTTTTTAAGGAAGCTACTTGGAGAGTATAAATAAGAGGCTAGGCTCTCTCATTTTAGATACACTTGAGCATATTGAATATCTATAGGTGTCTGAGGTAACCAAGGATATCTTAGCCAAAATTATGAGGGAAGGTGAAGAAAAGAAGGCCAAAATGCAAGGAAGGATAAATTCTTTTGATGGTGCTTTCTAAAGGCATGCTCTACAAGGTCTCTCTTTAGAATAAGCCAGAATTCAGCAAGGTATGCCATTTTTTCTATAACTCCTTTTCTGAGAGGATCCAAGTAGTGACACTTGGAGGAATTGCATAAAACACACTGAAAAATATTGTGTATCAGTTTCAGATCTTTATAAATTACAGGTACAAAGTTATGATTACTTCAAGTTAGTGTTGTTGACTAATCCAAAACTAGGCATGTGAGACTAAAGAAAAGTTTGATGAAAATGCTAGTCTCTTGTTCTAAAAGTTAAGGAAGGTTTGTAGGACTGTGATCATATAAACCAGGTCTATTACAGAGCTACAAATCAGATCTGGATGATGAAATTGATGAGGGATTTTGGTTGAGGTACATGTTGAGTACATGGTTGAGATAAGCAGTTGATGAGTTGGCAAATACATGAGGTGTATAGTTGATGATGTTGGTACATATTGATGAGTCATAGTTGATGAGTAGTTGACACACATGATTGGTACATACTTGGTACATGGTTGGATGCACTTGCTTATGGTACAGGTTGATTACAGGTTGTTTGGTATAGGTTGGTGCATGGTTGATGCACTTGTTTATGGTACAGGTTGATTACAGGTTGAGGTACATGTTGATGCATGGTTCATGCATGGTTCAAATTTATTGGTACATGTTTACAACGGTATATCTCACAATGATAGTGTGACAGTGGTTCCATCATTCTACTTCTACTTCAAGGCGGTTGGACGGGGCAAGGACAGTTGGTTGTATCCACCTTTCGATTGTAGCTGGAGAACATAGGGGGTTGTAGCCTCCTTCTGGTTGTAGCCAGAGAATTGGGGAGTTGTAGCTTCCTTCAGGTTGTAGCCTGAGAAACTAGGGGGTTGGAGCCTCCTTCCAGTTGCAGTTTGAAAACAAAGGAAGTTGGTGCTTCCAATGAATGTAATTCTTCAAGACATATAAGAAAAAACATTCTGTGGTTTTCTCCCGATTTGGGTTTCCACGTAAAACACTGGTGTACTGTGTATGTGTATGATTGTTCATGTGTTCATTTCTTATTTACTCTGCAGTTATTGGATAATAATGCTTCATTGATATAACACTTGGATTATATGGTTAAAAATGATTAAATTGCTCTATTACTGATTCACCCCCCCTCTCGGTAATCCAACAATTGGTATCAGATTCGGTTCCTTAAGGAAACAGTTTAACCACTAGAAGGAGATCATGGATTATTCTGAGAATGGAGTACCAATGTTTAATGGTTAGAATGGTTTTAAGTATGATATGTGGAGCATAAGGAAGAAAGTATTTTTACAGGCACAGGGACATTATATTTGGCTATCAGTTGTTACAAGATATGATAGTTCAAAAAGGGAAAAGACTGCAGCCAAGAAGGAATTGAGGAAAAATAGAAAAATAGCAATGGATTTCATCTGGGAAGGATTACCTAATCCAGTAAGAGAAAAGGTTGGTAAATGTTCATCATCAAAAGAACTTTGGGATAAGTTACATGGCATATATTATTCACCCATCACAGATTCAGAAAATGTCAAACAAGATGCATAGACAAATCAAGAAGAATTATGTTCACCGTATCAAGAAGATTTAGAAGATGAAGAGTACATAATCACCAGAGGTATGTTGTTTTTTCTTAATTGTGAAAAACATGGACATCTTGAAATAAAATACCATGAAGGAAATGAGACAAGAAAAATAATTGAAAAGGAAGACAATTATGAAGAAGAATTGATTAGTGCTTTAGATGAACTAAGAGAAGAAAACAATTCACTCAAGAAAGAATTGACAAAACAAAAGGAAAGTTGTTACATTTTTTAAGAATCCCAACAGGTCATCGCGAACTTAAGAACTCAGCTAGAAGAATCCAGAAAGATCGACGAAAATCTTGAATATCAAAAGCAATGTTTGAAAACTAACATAGCAACAAAGAAGGAAGAAGCAGAAATGAGAGAGAAGAAATTGACAGATCATCTTAAGGAAAGAACTAACGATCTAAACCAGCTTGAGGCAGAGTTTGGTCAAGAAGAGAAATGACTTGAAGAAGAAATAATCACATTAAAAATCCATCTTGAAGAAGTGAAAAGAACATAAGAAGTCATGAAGTCTCAGATAATGAAGGAAGAAGAAGAGGTTGAGAAGCTTGAAGAAGAAGTTGTCACATTGAGAAGTAAAATCATCAAGCTCAACACGAACGTTGAAGAGACAGAAACATCCACATCAGTTATAGAAAATGAAGAGAAACACTATAGGTTGCTAGAAAAGAAGAATGAATAAAATAGAAAGAATTATGCAGAAGTACTCAAAGGAAGGAATCATGGTCAACCAGAATCTAAGAAAACTATTAAAGATACATCTTCAAGGGGACCATCCATGTTCAAGCCACAAAAAATCTTCAATCATGATCATGATCAGTCAAGAAAAAAATTCAGAAGGACTACGCCACAAAGAAGATCATTCACTCCTAGGTATGCAAATTTATTTTATGGTCATTGTTTTTATTGTACTAACATTGGACATAAGGTTGTAGATTGCAGGGATTATAAAAGAAATGTTCAAGCAAGAAGTGCCTATGTGGATGCACGTAACATTGAGTGTTACAAATGTCATAACTCTGGACACATAGCCAGTGATTGTAGAAGCATGATCGATACTTGCATGAAATATTATATTGATATAAGTTATAAGAAAGTATGGATAAGAAAACAAAAAGAACAGGTGAACAAAGACCAGGTACCAGAGATCACAAGATTGGCAATAAAACGAGATGAAGAAAATTCTACAGAGACAAAGAAAGATGTCAGATACAAAAAGGTTTGGAAAATAACTTAAATAAAGGAAGGGCAAGTAAATAAGGAACAGGTTCAAGAGATTGTACTTTCAAGCATTGTAGTGAAAGATGAATCCATATATAGAAAGAAAGAAGTCAGAGCCAAGAGAGATAATGAATCTACCCATGAAGATGATGA
Source organism: Picea engelmannii (assembly GCA_009831015.1). NCBI lineage: Eukaryota > Viridiplantae > Streptophyta > Pinopsida > Pinales > Pinaceae > Picea > Picea engelmannii. The sequence continues at coordinate 343,381 of ML780181.1, read as the reverse complement.
TGAATCTACCAATGAAGATGATGATGAATGCACATCATAGAAGGAATTGTTCTGAGCCATCCGACTTAGAGACTCCCAAGTAATATGAATATTAGACAGGGGGAGTCTATGCAATAGCTCTGACAGACCAAAGAACCATCCTTAGAGCATATTGCAGAGTTTGAGAAGACAGATTCAGAGAAATCAATTAGAAAAAGTACAATTTGATAGTATAATGATAAATGGGTTAGCATTATGGACAGTTGTGCAAGTAGACTCTTGGACAGTGTGGATAGAGATGGATTCGTAAGAACACTTAGTAGGTTTGGATAGATATATGATAGTGGACAAGAGCATGGATTCATATATTGGTTCAGAGAGTGGATCAGAGACAAAGGAACATTATCGTAATGGATGATAATTACAAAGTAAATGGCTCAAACAATGTGTTGGCCCTTGACCAAGTTTTGAAGTATACTTGGTCATATTTGACCATTTTTGGACTATGACAGCTTGCCAAAGACGGAGCGCAATGCGAAGGAAGCAAGACCTATTTTGAGGTACCTTTTAGGGTTTTTGGGTTGATGTAAAGGGAAAGGGATGTCGGCCCATGGGATTACCCACGTTTAGGCCCATTTTGTAATCTATAAATAGATATTAGGCAATGTAAGTAGGGGGAACAACTTAGTGCAAATGTATAGCTAAAGGCTTAGTGCTAATAGTTTGATCTGCGTGATTGGATGTGTATCGTAGGTGCTCTATGCATGATTGTAAGGAGATTGGAAGGCTAAGTGCAAGTTGTTGTGGTTTTGTGCTGAGTTCAAGGAAGAAGGATCTAGCAAGCTGCGCAGATCTTCTGTCCTGTGCAAAGTAAGGGTCATTGAAGCTCTGTGTTGTAACTGCTTGACTGAGATAATATAAATAAGAATATTTTGTGGACGTAGCCCCAAGGTGGGGCTGAACCACGGTAACTCTATGTAATGTGCTCTGTGTTTTGACCTAAGTGTTGCTTCCTTTTGGCTAAGTTCTTGTTGTGATTAAGTAGATCTAGTTATTCTCTGTGCTTATGATATAAGAATGAATGTTAGATCTGATATATAGGATGTTTAGTGCTTGATCTGTTGAATCTAATCTATGTTTTGTGGCTAAGTACTGAATCATCTTTAGTCTAAGTATTCACTGCGATGCTCTGTGCCATCTGTGAAGTACCATAAGGGTTAAATATAGATGAATGATCTATGCTAAGTGCCTTGTAGTAGGTATAATCATAGATCGGTGTCCCAACTAAGGTTTCAGACACTTGAGTCCTGAAACCACCCCTGCCTCTACCTCGGGTGAGACTTCATCTACTTCGCAGGTGTTGCCGAAAGGGCCGGTAGTTAGGGATTTTTTGGTGTGCTCTTGAGTGTTGAACCCCGGGTCTGCCCCTGTGCCAAAAAATGGTTCCATTGCCGAGACTTGAAACTATGATTGTTGGGAACTGAGGAAAAAGAAACATTGTGAAAAATAAAGCTCTGTACGTAGATTTGTTTCTCTACTGCGCAGATTTTTACTCGACCTATGTAGCTTTGTGCCAGGAATAAGGCCAGATTTGAAGAAAGGAAGATCAGATCTAAAGAAAAGAAGTGAGATATGAACGATATGTGCTCAAAGGAAAGTAAAAGTGGAAATTTCTAAAAGAAAGAAGTTAGATCTACAGAAAAGAGGTAAGATCTGTAAGCTTTGTGCTCTAATAAAGGTAAGAATAGTCAAAAGTTCTTAGATCTGGAAGCTTTGTGCTCTATAGATAAGTGATTGTTTTTTTTTAGAACAAGGATTTAGGTATGTTTGATAGATTCTGTCCTAGCTTAAAAACTCGGGCATTAATAGATGAAATAAAGTTTGATATGAATAGATATGATAAGTATAAAGATAGATATGTTATACCTATGCATAGAAATAATGTCTGGACTAACAAGTGGATGCAGGATCCTAGAAAGAAATTTTTGCAGGTCAGCCATTATGATCCTAGCGCGCAGTACAAAAAGATTTGGGGATCATTGAAGAGAAAGAGAGGATTAACTCTTTGTTACAGTTGCAGAATACCAAGCCATGTTACTAAGGAATGCCCTGGGAGAAACCCTAACTGCCTCTGTTGTAAAGCTATGGACCATGAAGTATTGGATTGCCGTAGAATGATTGCTAGACTTGAAAAACTGAATATGGAACAAGCAAACTCTGAAGGAGATCAAGAGACTAAAATTATGGAAGACCCCCGGAAAGAATCATAGATCATGTTACTGAAAATAAAAGAAACTCTAAATGATCATAAGGATGTCAGTTTGTCAGAAATCTTCAAAGAACAGGAGAAAATCGAAGTAAGAATAGGAGACTTCGACATTGACTGTGCCCTGGATGAGGGAACACCAATGAATATTATGACAAAAAGAACTTGGGAAACCCTAGGAAGGCCTGCTCTGATCCCTTCACTAGGAACCATCGGATTATTTAAAGGCAAAATGGTAACCCTATGTGGCAGAATTACCCAAATAGCTATGAATACCCATGGAACTTCGACAGAGGAAGAGTTCAAAGTCATTATATTTATTAAGGACCGTTCCCCATTTCCATCTTTGCTAGGAAATATCTGGATTGAAAAAGACTATATCCAGAGGAGAGAAGAAAAGGAATCCCTAGAACAAAAGAAGCAAGAACTCATGGAATTTATAACTAGAAGGATTGCCTACTTGATGGAGGAACAAGAGAACAAATATTCGTTGTTAAACACCGGGAACTTGGATGTCGAAGCTATAAGAGCGTTAGAGGAACCAAAAAAGACCGAAATATCTAACCCATATGATGAAGGAGTATTATCCTTGGATCTGAGGAAAGATCCTAGGTAGCGCAAAGTGACTATGTCAAGAGAAGATAAGATTCAGAATGAAAATAGGGTGAACGAGACTAAGATCACTGGGAAAAAGGATAGGAAGCTAAGTAAGAAGAGGGCCAAAATCAAAAAGATACAAACGACTCCAGAAGGAACTTCGCCAAAGGAAAAATCACAAGAATTGAGCTTCGCCGAGATATCAGAACAATGACATCTAGCACTTTGCCATGGTGCAGTAATATGGTCGTTGGACTGATATACCCATTCGATTTCCGCCTCAAATGGGTCGAAAAACAATTATGGGTTCCCACTAGAGTGTTGAACAACACCAAAATATATAGAATAGAGTTAATGCAGGCCCCATATCCGTTGGAAGAAGATCGTTGCTAAGTTTCCCTACTTAGTCCGTCGCGCCATGCACCATGCATACTTTGGCTAAGTGAGAATTTGAGTTCTAACCTTGAGATTACTTCACCTTGCGATCATTTCCTTGTTTCCTTACTATTCACTGTAATCTGAGCCGTCATTTTCACACTTGAGCTAGTGGGCCCAAGCTTGTATGTCGGACGAGCTCAACGTTGTTGAGAAAGTAGTTGAATAAGTTTTGACTGACCTAATGGATGAGAGAAGGATGTCTACAGGTGTGCAAGCATCATCATCAGGAGGATTCCAAGCTTCTCCCTCCACTGCTCGAAGTGCAGGACATTCTAGAACCACAACCAAGACAAGAACAAAGCACATAGATGATATGGAAAACGCCAAGCTGATCCCGCACATTTTGTCGGTTTACATCCCACCTTTGAGCGGCAATATTAAATGCGATAGTGTACCCAGATACTTTGAGTACAACTTGATCACTGCATATCTTCCAAAAGGAGTGCGCACAGTATGTGCTGACCAGGATAAGCTCGCAACACTAAAATTCAGTGATTTTAACCTTTGAGATCACAAAAACTACAACATGTTGGTTCCATATAAATACTTAACTAAGACCAAAGGTCGTAATCCTAAGTTTGTCCCGCAATCCTGGATCCAAAACCTCGTGCAGTCCACACTGCTCAACATAATGAAGATCCCTCACTTCGGTAGACACCAGGAAGTCAACGCATGCGTCAAGATGTTGTTGTCTTACTACCACGATAGATATTTATGGTTGGATTGCTACATTACTATGGATCTGACTATAATCAATCGGATCACAGGACTCAACATGCAAGGCCCTGAACCAAAGGACTTTTACCCAGGCAAGACCTTTGACCGATCACTAGCACAACAGATAAAGGAAATTTATGGTGATGTAGAGAAGGGCATGCGAGGCTACAAGGTAGCCTCCATCCAGAGTGGTACAGTGCACCTTGCATGTCAGTTGATCGTGGGAAAATTAATTCGTAAGAATAGACCAACACAAGTGACTGGCTTTGTAGTTGACCTTGCAGGGAAGTGCACTGAGGGACTACATATGAATTGGGTGCAGTATATCATCAACCAGTTAGAGCTGGATTGCAGAGGTGCGGAAGACCAAGGGTATGAGTTCCACTTTAGTTGGCTACTCATACTCATCACTTTCATCGCTTGGGAGCTGCCAGAGGGAGCCACTTTCCTGGAGATCGTCTGGCCACAAAGTTCTGTATGCTGTGGTACTCCAGTGACATGAACAAATAGTGGTAGTCTAATGTTGTCTTCCACACCTACTTCAACCAACTAAAAACTGCAATTCAGTCTACACCGCGAATCACCCCGAACATACTTCATAGGCTTAGACCTTTGATGAAGTTTAGTGTGGATCGCCACTTCATCTACATTACAGCACACAGTGATGAACATAAACAAAAACTCCAATCCTACTACAAGCTGACAGAGGACAATTTGGAGGAGATCACCAAGGAATGGTCAACAAAACTACTTGTTGCAGTAGACCCCACAGATATGTCCGATGAAGAAAACCCTGAAACTATGCCGGATACACCTGGGCCAAGAAGGACTAAGAAGGATGATGAATTTGAAGATGTCCCTAGCACATCCGTGAAGATTACTTTGATCTCACCTACACAGGGAGGTGATGGTGACGATCTAGGTGGTATAGAAGTGGAGCAAAACAGAGGCAAAGTGACTCCACCAAGGGAGGAGGAGGATCCCTCCCTAAAAATAAATATGGCACCACCAAAACCCTCCTCCCGAAATAAATCCAAGGCTACTTGGACCACGCTTAAAACTACCCTTACCCCAGATGACTTTGACTTCTTAATTTCCGTGCTGAATGACGTTTCACTCGAGCTCGTAGAAAATAAAGAAGAAAAGCAGGAGGAGCTCTTCAACGAAATCAAATGCAAACTCAAAGAAGTGCAACAGGCACTCCAGTCTAGCCAAGCAGTGTCTACAATGCCCTTGATAAGCGAAACATTAGGAACAGGCGATGAGCCCATATAGTTACACCAGATCGTTGATCAAGTCGAAGCTCGCCTTCGACGAGCTCACGAAGACACAGTGCAAGCCACCAAGGCTTTGACGCAAGCAAAAACAACACTTATAGAACAACAGAAGGAGGCAGAACGAGAAAATATTTCCCTGAAAGGAAAGTGGGATGAGGAAAAGGCACAGTTGCTAGCAGAGCAACTTGAATTCCAGGAAAGGATTCACAAAGAAATGCACTCTATGACAGTCATAGAGGTGAAGATGGAAGACTGTCTCCCACAGTAGGTGACCCAAATCGAATAAGTAATCCAACAAATCCAATAGTGCATCATGGATATGGAACTTCACATTATGCCCGAGACCCCTCAGGAAATTAGATATCTAAGAGAGGCCACTGCTCGAAGCACAGTTGGTCGGTTAAAAACCCTTTCCTTGGAATGCAAGCAACTGAGCGCTAGAAGTGCCCAGACTTATGATACCCTCACCGAGACTCCAAAATTGCAGACATTGGAGGCACAACTGCAAGAATCCAAGCAGCATGCAGACACACTACAGGTGAAGATAAAGACTTTGAACCAGTTCGAAAGAATGAAGAGATTCGCAGAACAATGCACAACATAACAACAGGTACATGCGTTGCAAAGTAAAGTGATGGACGTCTCCCAATGACTTCAGCCGATCCAAGAAAAGGCATGCCAACTATTCGTTGAACTTGAAAGCCAGGAAGCTGAACTCGAATAGGTTTTCATCACTGCAGAACAATGCCTGGAAGGACCACTCAATGACACAGTGATCCAGGAACTTACTGAGCAAGAGGTTGTCGCACTATAGTAGGTCGAAGCAGCTTGAGCCAAGCTTAAGGCATTCGAGGCAAAATTGAACAGACCTGAGTGACTCGGGATGAGTCACAGGTGAGTGTTGGGGGCCTGTTGGCCCTTGACCAAGTTTTGAAGTATACTTGGTCATATTTGACCATTTTTGGACTGAAAAAGCTTGCCAAAGACAGAGCGTAATGTGAAGCAAGCAAGACCTATTTTTAGGTACCTTTTAGAGTTTTTGGGTTAATATAAAGGGAAAGGGATGTCTGCCCATGGGATTACCCACGTTTAGGCCCATTTTGTAATCTATAAATAGATACTTAGGCAATGTAAGTAGGAGGAACAACTTAGTGCAAATGTATAGCTAAAGGCTTAGTGCTAGTAGCTAGATCTGCGTTATCGAATGTGTATCGCAGGTGCTCTGTGCATGATTGTAAGGAGATTGGAAGGCTAAGTGCAAGTTGTTGTGGTTTTTTGCTGAGTGCAAGGAAGAAGGATCTAGAAAGTTGCGCAAATCTTTTGTCCTATGTGAAGTAAGGGTCATTGAAGCTCCGTGCTGTAACTGCTTGACTGAGATAATATAAAGAAGAAGATTTTGTGGACATAGCCCCAGGGTGGGGGTGAACCACGATAACTCGGTGTAATGTTCTCTATGTTTTGACCTAAGTGTTGTTTCATTTTGGCTAAGTGCTTGTTGTGATTAAGTAGATCTAGTTATGCTCTGTGCTTATGATATAAGAATGAATGTTAGATCTGATATATAAGATGTTTAGTGCTTGATCAGTTGAATCTAATATATGTTTTGTGGCTAAGTACTGAATCATCATTAGTCTAAGTATTCACTACGATGCTCTGTGTCATCTTCGAAGTACCATAAGGGTTAAATATAGATGAATGATCTATGCTAAGTGCCTTGTAGTAGGTATAATCATAGATCAGTGTCCCAGCTAAGGTTTCAGACACTTGAGTCCTGAAACCACCCCTGCCTCTACCTTGGGTGAGACTTCATCCACTTCTCATGTGTTGCCAAAAGGGTCGGTAGTTAGAGATTTGTTGGTGCAATCATGAGTGTTGAACCCCGGGTCTGCCCCTGTGCTAACAAAATGCTAATGGATTACAAATTGACAGATATTTTTTGGAAATGGTCAGTGCATACAACAGTTCACATTCAAAATAGAGTAATGCTCAAGAACAACACTGACAAAACTCCCTATGAGATATGGAAAGGAAGACTAGAAAATGTGAAGCACTTCAGAGTTTTTGGAAGAAAATGATACATCAAAAGAGAAGATGGCAAAATGGAAAATTTTTACTCTCGTATGGACAAAGGAGTACTTGTTGGTTACTCAAGTACAAGGAAAGCATACAAGTGTTACAATATGAGATTGAACAAAATTGTGGAAAGCATCAACGTAACAATTAATGAAACAGGCATAAAAAAATCAAACGAAGTAGAAGAGGAAGATGAAGAGAATCCGACATAAAAATAAGAGAAAGTTCAACAAGTGTCTCCAAAGACACCTAGTAAACGTGTATAGAAGAATCATCCTTCAGATCAGATTATTGGAAACAATGATGCAGGAATTGAGACTAGAAAAATAATCCGTTCATCGGAACAAACACACCTAACACTCTTATTTATAATTGAAGCAAAATTTTTTGAAGAAGCCAACAAGGATGAATTTTTGAATAAGGCCATGGATCAAGAATTGGATCAAATGGAGAAAAATGACACTTGGGAATTGGTTCCAAGACCAAAAAATAAGAATGTGATCAACACAAAATGGGTTTTTAGGAATAAATTAAATGAAGATGGACAAGTTACAAGGAATAAAGCTAGATTGGTATGTAAAGGATATGCTCAGATTGAAGGAATCGAATTTGAAGAGACATTTTCCTCAGTTGCCAAAATGGAAGTAATTCATTTGCTTTTAGCTTATGCATGCTCCAAAAATGTTAAAGTATATCAGATAGACGTAAAATTAGTTTTTTTGAATGGGGAACTTGAAGAAGAATTCTACATTGAACAACCAGAAGGATTTCAATTGTCAAAGAACACATATTATGTGTGTAAATTAAAGAAGGCCTTGTATGGTCTAAAACAGGCTCCTAGAGCATGGTACTCCAAACTGGATAAGTATCTGCAGTAGGCAGGGTTCAGAAAAGGAAGTGCAGACAACAACCTCTACATCAAGGTAAGTCAAGGTAATATTTTATTAATTGAAGTTTATGTTGATGATATTATCTTTGGTAGCGATGATGACAAGTTAAGCCAAAAATTTGCAAAAGATATGCATAAAGAATTTGAAATGTCTCTACTTGGAGAACTATTCTTATTTTTGGAACTTCAGATACGTCAAAGCAACCAAGGAATTTTTATTTCTCAAACCAAGTGTATCAGAGAAATTCTAAAGAGGTTCGGAATGGAAGATTGCAAACCAATTGCCACTCCCACGCAAACCAGTTGCAAGTTGAGCAAAGATGATGATTCAAAGTCTACAGATCAAAGGCAATATGAGTCAATGATTAGGAGCCTATTATATGTCACAACATCTAGACCAGATGTAATGGAAGCAGTTAGACAAGTGGCACGATTTCAAGTAACACTAAAGGAATCACATGTATTAGCAGTGAAGAGGATTTTCAGATATCGGAAAGGAATAAAAGAGTTTGGGCTATGGTATTCAAAATGAAATGATCTATCACTAATTGCCTACACATACGCAGATTGGGTAGGCTGTATTGATAACCGACGAAGCACCAGTGGAGCAATGTTCTACTTTGGTGAGTGTTTAGTATCAAGGATGAACAAGAAACAATCATCAATATATCTATCTATAGTCGAGGCAGAGTATATTGTAGCAACAACATGTTGTACACAGGTTCTTTGGATGAAACAAACTTTGACAAATATACATGTTGAGTATGATGAGTCCATTCCAATATATTGTGATAATACAAGCGCCATCAGTATCTGAAAAAACCCAGTGATGCACTCCAAGACAAGGCACATTCCAATCAAGTATCATTTTCTATGGGAACATGTTGCAAAAAAGAACATTAGAGTTGAGTATGTGGGCACAAAAGAACAAGTGTCAGACATATTTACAAAACCATTTCCACGGGAAGTCTTTGAATATCTTCGCCAAAGACATGGAGTTATTTCTACTCCAAAATGAATTCTTTTTGAATGATTTTTGAATGCTTATATTATATCTTAGATGTACACGAGGAAAAACCATAAGAGGACAGTTCAGTCAGGGGGAGCAGCCCTGGATGGAAAGATACATTTTCCATTGATGACAAAGGGGGGGAGATTTATCAGATGCAGAGGACAGAGGCATGGTTCCAGGGGGAGAAGATTTATCAGATGCAGACGACAGAGGCATGGTTCTAGGGGGAGCATGAGTGATATGATTTTAGTATTTCATTAGAGTGTTGTCATCAATGCCAAAGGGGGAGATCGTTGATTAAGGTTGGTTGTCATTGATGTCAACCATTGAAGAAAGCCTCGTAGCACAAAGGTTTGGGTAATGGACCCAAGATTGTTTGATTTAAATATGACTCATTATTGTTTTTTCATAGCTGATAATAAGTAAAGACGAATGAACTCCAAAGTGGTCCCCTTATGGTGAAAGCCTTCACGGGAAGACGCTTTGTGAAGTAAGAGAACCCATGATTAATTGTGGAATAATGAGATGAAGGACAGTGATTTTGTCACGAAAACTATCATAAATGGATAGTTCTTTTCATGCCATTTCCGGTGGTATGTGGAATGTCACATAACCCCTCATGGTTAGAAAGTTATGGCCATGAGAAGTTGGAGACCCCAGGTTTGGGTAATGGACCCAAGTTTGTTTGATGGGTAATGGTATGAGTTATGATATATTTTCAGATAATACTATTCTATATGGATAGTACATGTCATGCCATTTCTGGTTGTATGTGGAATGCCACATAACTCCTCACGGTTTGAGATTTATGGCCTTACGAAGTTCGAGGACCTTCATATGTCATCTAGAAGCCCCAAAAGGTCAAAGTAGTCAAAGTGGTTTAAAAGATTTTAAAAGGTAAATAATAAAGTGAAGTAATGAGTGTATTATAATTCAAAGTGAATACAAAATAATTTTTTTCAATAATAAATTTAATGGAGAAATTAGAAGTGGGTTAACCCTAAAATAAAGAAAGTGGGGCCAAGTGCCCTAGAACATGTTTTGAAGGAAGTTACTTGGAGAGTATAAATAAGAGGCTAGGGTCTCTCATTTTAGATACACTTGAGCATATTGAATATCTATAGGTGTCTGAGGTAACCAAAGATATCTAAGCCGAAATTTTGAGGGAAGGTGAAGAAAAGAAGGCTGAAATGAAAGAAATGATAAATTCTTTTGATGGTGCTTTCTAAGGCCATGCTCTACAAAGTCGCTCTCTAGAATAAGACAAAATTCAGCAAAGTATGTCATTTTTGCTATAACTCATTTTCTGAGAGGTTCCAAGTAGTGACACTTAGAGGAATTGCATAAAACACACTGAAAAACATTGTGTATCAGTTTCATATCTTTATAAATTACAGGTATAAAGTTATGATTACTTCAAGTTAGGGTTGTTGACTAATCCAAAGCTATGAATGTGAGACTAAAGAAAAATTTGATGAAAATGCTACTCTCTTGTTGTTAAAGTTAAGGAAGGTTGGTAGGAATGTGATCATATAAACCAGGTCTATTACAGAGCTACAAATCATATTTGGATGATGAAATTTATGAGGGCTTTTGGTTGAGGTACATGTTGAGTACATCGTTGAGACAAGTAGTTGATGAGTTGGCACATACATGAGGTGTATAGTTGATGATGTTGGCACATATTGATGAGTCATATTTAATGAGTATTTGACACACATGATTGGTACATACTTGGTACATGGTTGGATGCACTTGTTTATGGTACATGTTGATTACAGGTTGTTTGGTACAGGTTGGTGCATGGTTGATGCACTTGTTTATGGTATAGGTTGATTACAGGTTGAGGTACAAGTTGATGCATGGTTCAGATTTATGGGTACATGTTTACAGCAGTATATCTCACAGTGATAGTGTGACAGTGGTTCCATCATTCTAGTTCTACTTCAGGGTGGTTGGACGGGGCAAGGACAAGTGGTTGTAGCCACCTTCCGGTTGTAGATGGAGAACATAGGGGGTTGTATCCTCCTTCTAGTTGTAGCCCGAGAATTGGGGAGTTGGAGCTTCCTTCAGGTTGTAGCCTGAGAAACTAGGGTGTTGGAGCCTCCTTCCAGTTGCAGCTGGAAAACAAAGGAAGTTGGTGCTTCCAATGAATGTAATTCTTCAAGACATATAAGAAAAAACATTTTGTGGTTTTCTCCCGATTTGAATTTCCACGTAAAACACTGGTGTATTGTGTATGTGTATGATTGTTCATTTGTTCATTGCTTATTTACTCTGCAGTTATTGGATGATAATGCTTCATTGATATAACACTTGGATTATATGGTTAAAAATGATTAAATTGCTCTATTACTGATTCACCCCCCCTCTCAGTAATCCAACAATTATGAGTATTAAACACATGATACAAGTGGCTATGCATATCGACTTCCAATGTTCCTAGTTTTTCTCGAGGTCAATGGTTGATGCAAGGATTACTCACCAGCTCGGGTATTTCTCATGGGGAGTGGGCTAACACGGGAGCAATCTTTCATCCCGAGTTATTTTTCGGCCAAGTCTTCCTCCGGTTTTAAATTTCTAGCCAATTTAGAATTCTGATCCATTTTCTGAGCATTGGATTGGTTTAAAATGGGCAAAAATCCCTTCGATAAGGTTCTGAAATGTATGAAACTTTAATCCATGCAAAACTCACGCTACCCCTCAACATCTGATCGGATTCAGGCCCATTTTTTTGCCTGAAAAGAGGGAAGATGGCTCCCAAATTAACTTACTCCTTTCTCATGGTGCATCGCTCAGATGGGTACCATGGTGGTTACTTTTTCTAGATTTGGTACAGGGTTCTGGTCGGGTTTGTACAGTTCATTAAAGGGTGCAGTTATCGAGCAGAACAACCTCATGGGGGTTCGAGATATCCTTAGAAGTTCAATAAGGAAGGAGGTCATAACGTTTGGAATCGTCTTCTTCTCTTACACCATCTCCATTATCTTTTCCCTTCGGTCGTGCCCGCATCTATGTCGCCTTGTGTTTTCTTATTGGTTTCTCAACTTCTGCAACATGCCACGGGAAAGAGGGAAAGTACACAGAGCTGGTGGAGTTTTTCGTGGTCTCAGAGGTCGTCCTCGAATCCCTTCCCCTATGGATAGTGATGCTAATAGCGAGCCCCAACAATTGGAATCAAACACTGTGGAGAAGGGGTCGTCAGCCATGCAAAATGAAGTGAAATCATGGGGATGTATGGTAGAGTGGGAAGACATGCCCACATAAACTATGGAGGCTAACACTACAGCTCCCTCGGAGATTCGATCAGCTGCAACTGAGGGTAGGCAGGGCACAACCCAGTCTCAGGGCATCGTTACTATTTCCCTTCAGCGCGAGGAAGGAGAAAGCTCCCAACAACACGATGACGAGGATACAAACGTATGTTTCTAGGAAGAACACCTTCAACTCATGTTTGAGTTGCGAAGTAATATGGCTGACTAAAGAGCACCTGAGTGGGCCCAATGGTTAAGAACATGTGTTATCTCCGGGGAGGTCACAAGTTCAAAATCGACGGGGGTTAGGGATGCTCATATTGGCCCGTTGTGACAAGGCTGGAAGGGTAGACGACCCGTGGGATAGAGGTTCACAAGGTTCGGTGGACCTTCGTTGGACCTCAGGAGGTCTCGGCCCCTACTAAGTCACAAGTTATTGGTATATCTGGCTTGCGGGCTGTTGGATATACTCTTGGGAGGTTGTTGTTCCCATGGTCAAAAAAAAAAAATATGGCTGACTAAAAGTTCCATCAGGAGCTGATGGAGGAGAATATTGATTGGCTGCTAGATACTTGCTCAACCACCCCACAACAACAGTACTTGATAGGCACGTTCCCAAGGGAAGTACTTCCCACAAATAGGTCTTCTATCTAGTTCGGTTCTTATCTTTTGTGTCCATGCATGCTTATCTAGATACATCTCTTCATCTCTTCACTGGTCTGAGCATTTATGGTTTTAGTTTTGAAACTCTTAAGTTTGGGCCCTTTGGGCATGACTTTTCAGACACTTAGATCTTGTTGCATGGGCTGGTTTCCTCTCTTGGAAGCCCATGTATCAAGGTCCCTTGAATGCCGTGTTATGATTGAATGTATTATGATTTTTGGATATGGAAGGTAATATAATCTCTTAAATTACAAAAAAAAGTTGTGTTAGAGAGGGAGGTGTATACTTTTTTTGGTGCTCAACGTGGTATCAACGTGGCTTGAGAATTATTTTTCATTGGACGTAAGACTTCGAGTGAAGCTACAAAAATGGTATCATTGTGGTGGATTTTGCTGTACATATGGTAGAGAAGGTTTGCCTAATAAGTAACTGGTTTTCTCTCTCACACATAAGGATTTTGTGCTAAATGAACTTTGAAGCTGCCATTTCGATGTTATGGATACAATAATGAAGGATGTCTCATTACTAGCGCGAACTCACTAAACATACTTAACATACCCTAGCCTAGAGATTGTTAAGGATTCATCCACACAGAAGTAACCACATATAAGGAAATTTAATTTAATTTGTTCCTTAAATATTCCTTTATTCTATTAATCTAGATAAAGGCAGGGCAGGGCAGTAGCGAAAGGGGTGTAATCAGTGGGCCAAAGAGTCAATTGTTAAGGCATTTCTTGGGATAGATGTTTCAAACTTAGCTAGTGAGTTGTGTTTTAAAGGTGTGTGATGCATCTGAAAGTTATATTGGTAGCTAGAGAAAGGCAGGGTAAGGTAGTAGTCCATGGGTGTAATCAGTGAGCAAAAGAGTTAATTGTTAAGGCACTTTTTGGAATAGATGTTTTGAACTTAGCTTAACTAGTGATTTGTGCTTGAAAGGTGTGCGATGCATCTGGAAATTATTGTGGTAGCTAATCCACCCTATATAAAAAAGAATAAAGGTTGGGAAATCAATCCAAATTTAAAGATAAAGGTTGAGAAATCAGTCCAAATTGTATCCATTAAACAGTATGCATGCTGAACACTCTAAACCTATGCATGCTGAACACTCTAAACCTATGCAACACTAAGCAGTTTGAAAAATAATAGAGATTTTAAAGCACTCCAGATTTATGCAGCATGAAAAAGTTCATAAAATTTATTAAGAAAAATGATAGAGATTGTTGAATTGCATTTGCATGGAGATTGAATTGGTTATTTAATTTGTTTATTGCTGTGTTCGCATCAACACTATGTATGCTATATCATTTTTTCCATAATAAAATCAAAAGTACTATTTTCTCGAATTTTGAAATGTAAAGATCGCATTGATTTATGTATATTTTCTCAATTTAAAGATCTTATTGAGTTATGTACGTAATGTATGTATGTACAGTAAAAGGAGCTATAATTCTTTTCTCAAGATGCAAGCACAGTGGAACACGTACAATAATTTTCTCCAATCAAAACTACATCAAGGGAAATAGGTCATCCGATCAATTAAAGACATGAATGATGTGTGATTTACATTAATGGATCGTTGATTTTTGAATGGTGTGTAGATTAAATTCATGGATCATTGATTTTTGAAAAGAAAGCATGTAGCCTGTTGAAAGTGATTGGAATCATAGGCCGCATGCAATGAATACGATTTATGTGCATAGAAGAGCTACCATCTACTACTGAAATTAAATAATGTCGTCCTGTATTTGTACTATTCGATTTTAGCGAAAATACTTCAATGAGAATCTTAATAAATATTTGTAAGGTTGAAAATCTAGTGGATAGAATAAAATTCAAAAGCCACATGCTACTCTAGTTTCCAAGGATGCTAAACTTCCTTTGATTAGTGGGCCATTGATTTTAATCATAGTCATTTTTGCGTTCCACTAGTTAAGTCTTGACGTGATCAGTCTTCCCAGAAGGAGATATCCAGTAGGCTGTATATCATTTTTCTGTTTGACAGCCTATCATTTCGTTTCCTGTTTTACATCCTGTGAAATGAGTGCTATCAGTAACTATAAGCCTGCTGCTAAACATTCAATGTTGGTGCTGTTGGTATATACATATTGAAATGATTTGGAATGATCTTGATATATATGCTAGATATATTTGATGGTGTATATATTACTTAAACCACAACATTGAATGCTGCACAATTAACTGGTTATCAACGAGCTGGTTAAGGCTGTTGGTATATACATCTTGAAATGATCTTGATATATATGTTGGATATATTCAATGGTGTATATATCACCTACACCACAATATTGAATGCTGAACAACAAACTGATTATCAACTAGCTAGTTATTGTTCAATGTTAAATGAGTAAGCAATGGTCAAAACTATTGTTCGCTGTAAAATGAGTAAGCAATGGTCAAAACTCAAACTCTGTTTAATGATCAATACATAAAAACATGAATATTAAACCATCGTGCTCTTGATCTTGAAGTCTTCATAACTGGACTTCCAACATCCTCCAAAACAATTGCTAATATACGACTTTTTTGGGCTTCTATCACCAAAAACAGACGTAGACATTCACACCAATTACTATATCCACAAACACTGAATATGATCCCATCTTCTCTCGAGGAACATCCGTTCGTTTTTCCTTAAGAAGACAGCTGCAAGGAACAAATTATAATGCCCTCATCAGAAACCATAAATTCTAATGCAATTTATTTCAAAGGTGTACATATATGGAACCCGTTCCTTTGACCAAAGGCAATGATGAGAATTGTTGCATACACCAACAACTTCCAGTTAATAGGACTGATGGGTGGAAATAACAAAGAAAAATAAAGACAAAAACTTTTTTCCTCAAAGATCGTAAACCTTAAAACGTTTGTGCTAAGAAGAATCTCTTACAACACTTAGCCTTCATGAAACTTATGGTGTAGAAAATTAGTATTAAGTACTTTAGATCCGAACTCTGTGAAAATCAAAGTGTTAAATATGAAACTCTCAAAACGTGAAAATAAATATAAAAGGGCTGTTTGACAGCCCATCATTTCCTTTCCTGCTTTACATCCTGTGAAATGATTAAGCAATGCTCAAAACTCTGTTTAATAATCAATACTCAGTAGATACATAAAAACATGGATATTAAACGATGGCTCTTGAAGTCTTCATAACTTGACTTCCAACATCCTCCAAAGCAATTGCTAATATCAGAAAATTTCTGGCTTTGATCACCAAAAACAGACGTAGACATTCACACCAATTACTATATCAGCAAACGCAGAATATGATCCCATCTTCTCTCCAGGAACATTCCTTCGTTTTTCCTTCACTAGTTAGCTGCAAGGAACAAATTATAATGCGCTGATCAGAAACCATAAATGCTAATGCATTTTCTTTCGAAGCTGTACATATGTTAGCTGATATACATGTATGGAACCCCTTCCTTTGACCAAATGCAATGATCAGCATTGTTGAAGACTGTAACAGCTTTTGTTAATAGGACTGATGGATGGAAATAACAAACAAAAATAAATACAATAAACATTTTCCCTTAAAGATCGTAAAACTTAGAACGTTTGCGCTAAGAAGTATCCCTAACAACGCTGGCTTCATGAAACTTATGGTGTAGAGAATTTGTAATTAAGTAGTTTAGATCCAAACTCTGTGAAAATCAAAGAATTGAATATGAAACTCTCAAAAAGTGAAATTGTGGAATAATAGGATTGTGTCATTTATGAGAAAAACAAAGATAAAAATCTGTATCTTTCTTTGCACACCTTTTGCCTGTAAAAAAAATCATTAACCAAAACATTAAATACATGAAATAAGTTTGTTCAGAAAAATTATACAATATTAAAACTTTATTCTTATAAATAAAATGCTGGATATATATTAATATGCAGTGCAATCTACCTCCCTGCACAAATATCGATCATGGGCTGTGAAACTCGGTAAATATGCATAGAACTTTCAGGTGCACGCAGCTTGGCACGGTGCAACTGCATTTATATTCATAACAATCTACAGATAAATGCTCATCGAATCGTGCCAAACTGCGGCAACTGAAGGAATTAGCATGGATTGTCCTCGTCTAAAAACGGTAGAAGCCTATGCCAATTACAGAATTGCCTCCTCCTCGTTTGTATTTATAACCAAAATCCAGGGAGACGGGAAGGGCACCGAGTAGGTGTAAATCAATTAATGGAGGATGAAAATTAGAAATATCAGTATGCGGGCCACAGCACTACGACGTTGATGATCCGAAGCTGACTTTCTTCCGCCAACAGCACACCTGGTTCTCCATTAATTCATTTTGTCAACTCTTGTATGGCCCAAAACGCCGTGTTTTCAGTGCGTTATACTCGACTATGAAGCTTTTGTCAACAAGTCAATTATATTCTAGATATCTAAATGGTAATACAGTGCAGCGGTGTCAACCATATAATCATCCATCCCTTCATATCAAATCAGGCAATAAAGGTAATATAAACGGAAAAAGGACTGACCTATCTGGGTACTTTGCCGTCCAAAGCAATGATAGGAAGCTAGACCAGAAGCGGGGGAAGGATATTAGGATATTAATTCAATTAGGAGTAGGTTAATTCCGGAGCAAACAGAATAGATTTTCAGTTTAAAAAATGAGTTTTTCGTTAGATTTTTAGGGGTATTCTTAGTTTTGTATGGATCAAAGTTTCATGTAGTTCAAAAACTTATTTTAAGGGTTTTGTTCCATTTTAAACCAACCCAGATGTAGAGATAATCGACCAAAGTTTTACATTGGCTGGAAATTTAAAACCTTTTATATGTTTATTTGTTATTAATAGGAATGGAGCTAAATAATGTTTAAGAACATGTGTTTCCTCTTAAGAGGTCACAAGTTCAAATCCAGAGGGGTAGGGTATGTATAGGGGGTCCCTTGTCCCACAAACAAGGGAATCTCATACATCAAATTGATGTGGCTTGACAGTGATCTTAAAAATAGATTATTATTATTATTATTATTAGAGTTAAAATAGAAGAAAATAGTTCAATTTTACATTTAGTTAGTTTAAAAAAAAACACATATTATAAATTATATATTGAAGAACCTTTACATTACAGAATATAATTTTCTGCTAGTTTTCCATATCAATTCATATCAGAAATTGTATTTATGGTTTCATTAGCTAAAGCCAGTGAGAGCGTCCAATTCCCTCTGTATCTAGCTTCCGTAGCGAGATGTAATAAGCACAACACGGCATAAGGAAAATGCTGCCCCAAGCATAAACACATACACAAACTTTTTTTTTTGGCTAAATGTGTGGTGCTTTATAAAGTGAATCAGAATGAGGACGTCTCCCTCACAGATCAGATAGATTTAGCTTTTCCAACAACAATAACAATTTTTTCAATAATGGCCACGTTGTATTAGGAATATGTTGAGCACTCAACAGCCCACCATATTTTCGTCAAAACTTGGAATCCCTCCTTCTCCTCACTTTTTTGACTATGCTTTGTTCTTTTGGATTGATCTTGGTTCCTTATTTCAACATATATATTGATCTTGGTTCTTCATTTTCATACTGCATTGTTCATTTTTTTTACAAGGTTAATTTAAATGGGTCTTCTTATTATACTTTCTTATTTTGGCTTAGGTTTTTTCATCTTTTAAAATGTATTACTTAATTTAGTTTTTGGTTTTCTCTATTCTTTATTTGTTTCTTCCTTAATTTTCTTTGTTCGCACTTTTTGGTTTTCAATTTGAAAATTTAGCACTTTTTGGTTTTCAATTTGAAAATCAAAGTGAATTTCTAGATCAACCCTTATTCTCAAATGGAGCATCTTCATTAAGACCCTTGGTTATTCACTTTGAAGTCTAACTATTTTATGAGTTCAAGTTTTGAGCCTTTTCTCTTGAAAATTTTCTTCGCGGTCTCGAGTTCTTCTTTTATCTTGAGTATGAACTCATTCCCTTTATTTCTCACCTTTTGACCATGTATGTTGATTTTTAGATTGGACCTTATCCTCAAATTGGGCTCCTTTTTAGCTTTTCGAACATCAACCCTCAATTTTCAAGGAAGTCTTCATATTTTCTCATTATTTCTATTGAATATTTCTTAATCTATGTCCCAATTTCCCAATCTTCCTAAATCACCAAATTAGAATCCCCAATCTTCCTAAATCACCAAATTAGAGTCTTGTCACCATAAACCCACTTGTTCAAACTCTTGTGAACTCTTGCTTGAACCCTTGGAACACTTACCTCGAACCTTTTATTTTTTACTTTTAATTTTTTTCTAAACCTTTCGACCCAAATGGGACCTATCTTCACCTATCCTCATTGCCCTTGCCCCACTTTGTTGCAATAGGAACTCATTTCTGGGTCTCTCTTTGAGCCTTTGTTCAAACTTTTCTTCTTTCACCCTAATCAGACTAATTTAGCTATCATCCCTGAACTACTCAAATTAGGGCCTCCCTATTTGAACTTGTGTATTAAATTTGTGTATTATTGGATCATGGTTTTGAGATAAGTCCCAATCCTCCACGTATGACTCCTTACACCTAGAGAATGTGTTATTTTTTAAGCCTTGGTATCTAGCTTAGAAAAAGGGCCAAATCCCATTATAGACCTATTGAATTCAAAATACCAAAAGGGATTTGTTTGATGGGATTATTGGTTTAATGTTAAAAGTTAACCTATGAGTTTTACATGTAGGAAACTTGCAATGATTACAAAGGGAATCCAACTCCTAAGAAAGGGACTCAAATAGTTAAAGAAAAGGAAGTTCAAAATAACAAAATAAATTGAGATTGCCATGTGGCACAAGAGTATAAGAATTTTGGATGGTCAATAAAGAAGACGAACCCCTAGGTGGCACAAAAGACCAAATGAATAGAGAAACAAATAGAAAGGGAATCAACATAGTTAAATAAGTTAAACTGAAAAAAGAAATTGAACTCGTAAGTGGTAGAAAGACAATAGAATGAAGAAATATAACAACTAAGAAAAGAATAAGATAGTCAAGTTGAGGAATTGAAATTGTTAACCTTCATTTCCCTCTTGGTTATAAATAAGATAAACCTAATATAAAAAGGGTTTTTTCTTTTACACATTTGTAGATTATTATATAAAATGTTAATGAAAAGAAGCCACTAGTAGCCACCTTTTAGAAAGTCATTTTGGTGTATGTGTGGCATGGGACTACTCAATTTTTTATGCTAGAATGTCACAAAAAACTTTTACTTTTTCTATAAACTATAGTCACACAAATGGGTTTTTGTTCATACTATTGTAATTCAATCTATGGCCAGTGGTGAATATGAAATGGTTAGTTGTTATTACTATGAAGATAACCTCATTCGATTACTTGTGATTTCACTATTTTTACCATTATTCAATATAAAAATATTTTCTAATATAATTGATGGAATGGTTGTTTGTTTTTATGTTCATTTTTAATTCCCAAATCCCAACTAGGTGTTAGATTAGGAAGTCATTTTTTTGTTACTTCTAGGAGTGCATTTATGAATTTTAATTTATTCCTTAAAATTCATGGTTGTTGTGCTGAAATCTAGACATGTTCCCTATTCCAAATAGTGTGAGGCTTAATTGGGACCTTTCATTGAGAAGAACGCCTAAAGTTGAAGGTGAGATGTTTCCCATGTCAAGAATTTTGGCAGTAGAAAGAGTATCAAATGACACGTTGACCGATGTGCGGACATTATATAAAATGAGTTAATATCCTAGCCATGTTCTCCATATCCATGTATGGTACCGCTATTTTAATCTTCCAAGACCATTATACGTTATCCAAAATAATATAGTAGATATCTTGTTTAAAGTTAATTTTGATGATGAGGGAAAAACCTTTACATTTATGCATCTCAACCGTTTTAATATTACATGTCAATATCTCAAAAAAATTCAAGACAATGAAATATGTAGCTTGTTTACCCTCACAATCGAAGGATGTATTCGATCAGGGCATTACCAAGAAAATGCACTCATCGTTAGAAGAACTTCATGGAAGTTTTTTTAACTACTCATGAAAATTATAATTATGAAGAACATTGTTGTAAACTTGAGGAAATATCAAAAAAGAGAAATGATTATTTTGTTGATTTTATATTAAGGTTATGTGGATCTATCAAAAGATTTCATGGAAGTGACAAACCCTCTTGGTAAGAAATCCTTGAGTGGTACTCTTATCTTCTTTCTATTCCAAAGAAGAAGAGTTATAACTTGAGAGGGAGAAAGATTCACACTATAACACATATCTTCCTCCAAGGTATTTAATGAATAAAATATCATCTTGCGATAAACATGATAGTCTAGAGGGCACTAGTTTGCAAAAATATACTAAAAAATAATATGTTATGGGAGATAGTGTTAGTCTTGGTTTTCAAGAAATATTTTACATTGTTTTGATTCAAAGGGAAAAGAACGTACACTCCATATATTAGAACACCAATAAGAGCAATAGAGATACTAGCTTAACAAGAATTCTCTAGAGTTCTCATTTTTTTAAAGATTTCATTTAGGGACAATTTTTGTTTTTAAAAATGGTGCTATTGGTAGCACCCTATTATTTTGAGGTACTATTTTGATATTTTGAATCATTTTAGCTATAAAGTGTCAACGTTTTTTATTTGAAATGTTGTTTTTTCCACGTTCTTCAGTTTTTGTCGAAAATCCTTAGTATTATTTTTGTTTAAGAGCGTTTTTTCTTGTTTTTTCATATTCTTCTATGTTGTGAAAAAATAAAAACATGTTACTTTAAGCAATATTAAAAATGTTATATGTCATTGTGTTTTAAAGCATGGTTTTTCATCAAATTATGTGTTATTAGTTGACTTATGATACCATATATTTTAGATACAGAATAAAATGTTGTATTCTAACATTTTATTAGCTTTAATTCAATTCATAGTTGATAGTTGTAGTTAAATAACACTATTTTAAATATTTAGTAAATAAAAACATTCAAAACTAGATATAAAGAAAAAACATGTATATTTTTGAAACTTTTTTGTTTAAAATGCCATGTCAAATAAAACATTTATATGGTCATAATTAACATAAAAGAGATAAAAATAACATCTTTAAACATTTTTTTACATTTTTTTATAGGTTTTATATATATAAATGACAATATTTAGTGTTATTTCTACCAAAGTGATAATTCACATTAAATGAAAGACAAAATATAAACCATCTATTATGCATCGAACATATTCAAACAATTCATGATAAAACAACAATGTAGAGATATTTATTCTCAATGTAAAATATCAAAGGAAAAACATGACAATATAACTTATCAATAATTTGCAAATTGACCATGTCACTACTACATATGGTGTTTATATCCAGTGGGGAGTTCCGACATTACGGAGAAAATCAATCTTACCATCTGATATTACTCACTAATTCTCAAAATTTCATTATATTGTTTTCTTGGTGCCTCGATGTCTGTCGGACTTATGATGTGGTTCGTTGTTTGTTGGACTTCTCACTCATATTAGATGGTTTGAAATAAAATAATATTTTCAGTGGCCCACTCCACTAGGGCTAAAACCTCCTCTATCTGGGAAACACCATCAATGCTACCATGTTGACATCACCATCGTGATCCACAATCGTCCCATGGCCTTCCACTGTGGCACCTACGTGGCACTTCCATGTAATAAAAGTATTCCTCTCATGGGTGTGGTTGGCACCTTAGGCCTTAATTATGCTAGCCAGGGGAGATAGAAATGTCCTTCTTAGGATTATTATCCTTGTATTGTCTCGAGATGTCAATTATGCCAGCTACAGGGGAAAAAAATGTCATTCATGGTATTATTATTCCTGCGCTGTCTTAAGACGTCAATTAAATGTGAGTGGACAAGAAATATTGGAAAGTACAAGCATTAATGGATGAAGATAGTGCAGATTTAAATTTTTCATGATGTGGGATACCTGTCCCATATTAGCTATGTCTCCAGATAGGATATGAGTGAATTTGAAGTCAGATGTTAGTTAATGTGACCAGTGAGGTCCTATCATGTCCAATCCTGACCGATACTTCTATGTCCCAGAGTTACCCATTTGTATAATGAAGGGACACTAGTCCATGACATTATTAGTAGCTTGTGACATGGTTATGTTTGTATAATTCGAGTGCCCCGAGGGTTTTTCATGACAGTAGATTCATTTATGCATTCATAAATGCAAGTTAAAAAACCTAAAATTGTTATTTCTCCCAAGATTTAGATCACCGAATTCGGGTGAAAAATGTCAATTAAACGTAGAACGTTTAGAATACACCACCATGGGGGAAACTTGGGAAGGATTAAGGTGGTTGGCTTAGTGGTCATAGTACTCCTGTCATATGAATATGGTGCCATTAGAAAAAAATAAGCACATGATATCAACATCGACAGCCCAGGAGTCCCCAAGAAAGAGAAAGGGGCAGTCTTTAGTATCACTCATAGGACCAAAGGAAAAGGAGCGCATCTTGATGGAAGGAATCGATGTTTCCAACACTTATAAGGGAATGCGACAATATAAGGAGACTGAAGACAAATTAGTTCACTAGAAGGAACATGTATATATTGATCAGGCCAAATGGGCATTGAAGGGGTTTGACCTAAGTATAGGATATTGTGGGAGTTGCTTCACAACAATACCATAACCCATGGTAAACATATACTTGTTTGTATCAATCCTGTCCACCCCCACCATAATCCTCTACTTTAAGCTAGTCCCCAATACATCATCAATCATTAACCATCACTTCCACTACTATCTTCCTACCTAGTGGTGCACCCTCCATATCCATACCACACTTTGTATCTTCCATAGACTCGTTGGTCCACTACCAAGTTTGGAACCCATTCACCCTATAAGCATCTTTAGTACCACTCCACAGTGTGAAGTTGGTGACTAGAGAAAAAACCCTTCTGAGTATCAATTACGAAGGATGACATGATACGACAAGGTGGAGTGTGCCTCAAGTACTAAGCATAGACTCAAAGTTGTAACAACTTCCTTGGGGACTTGTGAATACATGTAAAGTTAGTTATGATAAACTTATGTAAATGACCTATGGGTGAAGGTAGTCCCCATGGGGAAAATAATATATAAGGTTGTAAGTAGAGAGATAGAAGAGGAGAGGCTTCTTAGAGATTCCTTAGGAGGAATATTTGGAGAGAAGAAATTTGTAGAATATGTATTACTGTTTTCCCAGTTTTGTAATGGATATTGTAAATGTAAAATCTATCATGTAAATATCCTTCTATTACGAGGAATTAATGGAATATTTTGACTCATACTTTTCCTATATGTGATGATTTTTGTGATGTTTAGTGTTTATTTGCAATTTTTAAGTGATATTTAATGCATCTTTACAATAATTTCTTAATCTAGCTAGAAGAAATTTCATTTCAATCTTTGTTTCTCGAGACAAAAATCATTGTATTGATATTTCTCGTGGAAATAAAATACACATTGACGAGATATCTTCGAATTTTAACGTTAACATCCATTTCCATTAAGACTTCCTCTATCAGATAAGACTATAGCCTATCCTTATGACTTTGACTCTTACAATCATCCTTATATAGGTCACTCTTTAAACAAATATATCAACAACATCATATTGATGCTAAGAAAAAACCATGAGACAAACTCTCTCTAAATTTACATAAACAAAAATTAAAACACGACCAAAAATTCATTCATCAAAAAAGTTGTAAGTGTATCAAATCTATAGGAGTATTGTCCTTAATATCATGAACAAGAAAAAAAACTTCGTCCAAAATGAGTAATTTCTTTGATAATTGATCATATTTGTGGTGGAATTCTTGGTATAAATGAGCAACAAAGACCTCTTCAAAATTTGATTTGTTTTCCATAATCCTATTGGAAATAGGCCCCAACTCCATGTTGGAAATGTTACTTTTACCATTTCCCTAGTCCATCAGATGTTTGGAGTCACCAAAGACCTGTAGCCTCTTAATCTGTCTGTGCACTGCAACCTTAAGTAGGATCCAAAGGGTATAGAGTTACACTATATTGTTTGTGCGCAAACCTACCCCATACATTAGTAAAATGTAATTTTCATTATCTAGATAAAGAATGGCCCCAACTCCACAAGTTCCCAAAGTACCCTAGCATGCTCCATAAAAAAAAACCCAAGCCTTAGTGCGATCTAGAATCGGTTCTTGAAGGATTCTTGGAACAATATTCCTTGGTTGCTTCTTTCCTTCCCCATAAGAGACTCTAATTTGATGTGCAAGCCTCCCTAACCATTCCTCCTTATCTTCAAAAATCAAGTTGTTTCTGGTTAACGAGATGCTCCATAAAAAATACCCAGGTAGTGGTCTATGTGAGGAAACTAATTTATTAGTCATCAAGAATTCCACACATTCCAACAACATTAATTTATCCCAATAATTTTTTTATTTGAAACTATTGGAAATTTCCATCCATACAACTTTGGTGAATTGGTAGTAAACGCATAAATTATATTACAAGTGACCAAATTATATTTAATGTTTTCCTTGTAATTTTGAATGTCAAAACTATACTAAGTGACCAAACTAAAATKCTCTCTGAAGCTTCCATATAGCTCCATAAATTGTTTTATAATTTTCAATATGGATTTAKATATATGGTAAATTTACCTATGTCATCTACTAAAATACAGTTGAAGAACATGAGATCTTGGTTGCTTTCATCCACCAAGATCTGGAATTTGATGTAAATTTGAAGGAAAAACTACCTTTAGAKTARAATGCACACCCTAGTCTTAGTTTTGACCCAAATGGAGTTRTTCAACTTGCAGAAGGTGTAGTTTTGTGATATTAGACATGTCTATAACATTATATTGGAATTTGGTGAAGGGTGAAATATATATTTTGGTTTGGGGTTACATGCTTGAAATAATATGTATTGTTACATATACAACTCTGAAATGTTTTACAGTGATAGATGATAAATTACTGATTTCAAAAGTGAAATATTGTGGTTGTGAACTATTTTTGTATATGAAGATATGCAGTAGGATATTTCTGCAAGAATTCTTTCATATTACAGTTTAAGACTAGGGTTGTATATAATTTGTTTTTTCTAAAGGTAAAAAGAATTCTTAGAATTTTTGTTGTTCCATTAAGGACCAACCACCTTTATATTGGGTAGGGAAAAACAAACATAGTTGGACAAAATTAAGCTAATTTCTAGTATACCTAGGGAGGTAATATGGGGTACCTAGGGAGGTACTGAATGGGAATTTGGTTATGTATATTCAATGTAAGGTGGACTAGGTCCACTATATTATTAAATAAGACCCATTATGGTAGTTAAATATAATAAATGTGAGAAGACTCTATAGAAGGTTTTGTTGACGGGCGTAATTGACACACCGTCAACTGGAAGGTCAAATCCAGACCAGGGTTGTCTAAATAACCCAATCCATTTATGCTAGTTCAGAACACAATGGAATAAAATGAAAACAAAATCATTTTCCCTATTTTGTTTTTTATAACAGAATGGAATAAAATGAAAACAAAATCATTTTAACATTAGAAATTAGCAAAAGAAGGATCTGACAGTTCGGAATTTACAATGGCTTTGAAACTGGTTCTGTTTTTTATTATGATATTCCCAGACTTCATGGATAATTTGTTTTCCCTCTATGTGTCTGCCTTCAAGTCAAATTTCTCTCATTCCGAGTAGCCAAGCCTTTTACTTGAGCCTGTAAAAGAGGAATATCTCTATAATAATGGTTCATCCAGTCTAGGCAGTTGTCATAGTGCACTAAGGTAATGGCAGACTGAAGTGGAATACAGTCGACAATGGGTATTTCATTTTTACCTATGGCTTGTTCTAGGTCGTGATCGATACCTGAAAAACCTTCTTTTCCCTTGAGAAACAGGGGTAAATTAGACATGAAGTCATACTTTTCAACCTGGGCAACAACCTCTTTCCTAGGACACAGATTTTCTGGGTCTTCACGAGCCAACAAATCGTTTTTCTCTCGATCTAAACACTAATCATCAATCTCGATCATATCGATCGAGCTAAGATGATCACTCTTTTGATTTATTAATTTTCTAGAAATTAAACGACCAACCTTCTTATTCTTAAAATTTAAATACGAGCGTTGTTGTTTCTTTCCCTTAGGGAAATTCTTCCCAACAGGTTCATCATTATTGTTCAAATTAGATTCGTTCATAGGCACAGTGTGATATTTCTCTTTTAATTCGGTAATTACATGTTCCAAAGATATTCTAAGTGAAAACCTACATGGTAATTCTTTATCCACGGGGGTTTCATTAACAATAGAAGTTGGTTCATTCAATTCAGAGCCATCAAGTGAATTGAAGACCTGGATTTCGGTCACTGGTATATCCAAAATGGGGTTTGCAATAAAATGCGGGCTGACTATATCGTCGACCTGGGTGAAGCCATTTTGGTTGAGGAAACCCTCCTAGCTATCACCGATTTGCGATAGGTGAGAAACCAACAGTATCTTAATGAGCCCGTGATGAAACAAACTCAACAGATAATTTATACTTTGTCTCTTATAATGCTTAGACATTTTGTACATACTCATTTGCAGGTAAAACGACATATTCAACTCAAACCCTATGAAAATCATAAGCAATCGAATGTGATATAGAAAAAACAACTCATACCGGCCTTCACAAGTGACAAACAGTTTCAAAATTAAGATGAGATTGTGCCATCTAGGTTTTAGAAAAGCAATGGGAACACCTTTTGTACAACAAGTTGATTTGCGATAATCCATGAATAAACTCCATGGGAAATCCTTTATTTCAGCATTCTTAAACCAATTTTCGCCTTTCAATGGAAGTCCTGTCACCCTGCTTATGAAATCATGTGTTATTTCTAACTGTATATCCCTGACCTTGGCCCTAAAATCGTCAAAAGTGTGTGCAAAATATTGTACAAATTGGAGATTGTAGCCTTCAAACTTCTTGAGGAACACATCCCACCCATGAGCCCTCAGGTCGTCTATGGTGTCATCATGGGACAAAAGATCTCGGCATCGATTCAGCTTGATACGAAACACGAGTGCCATTGCCATTGTTAAAATGATACAAAAGATATCACAAGGGATAGGTTTAGGTTTCCAACGGACGAGCAACAAAGAGAGTTCTAAGAGAACTGTAATGGCATGAAAAATGCAAAGTTTGGGGATTGTCATAACTTGAAAAAAAAAAGTCGGTGAAAACGAAAAAAACAGATGGCTCGTAAAACTATGAACCACTACCCACGATGAATGCCAAACCCTCCATAGTACAAAACCCCAATTCACATAATGAATGATCTCATTAATGCTCAAGCCAAACAAGTGAATTGAAAACATAGGTACAACACGACTGTACTAATTGACATGAATGTTGATATAACAGTTGAACTCATGAGAACTATATGAAACGTTAAACCAACATTTTAGTGGGCTCAAACATTTCACAAATTAATTCAACGATCAACTATAGAACCAATGCAGTCATGATATCCATAATACATATAAATTTTGATGGTGGATTAATCAATAAGTTCATAAGACTTTAGTTTTAACCATATATGGGTTCCTTTAAAACAATATTTCTAAGGTAAAATATATGAAGCCAAGCCCCAAGTTTTATATTTAAATTCATGCTTACAATCATGAATTTAAAACAAGACAAATGAAAACTCAATAAGGTAAGCTTAACACAATCATTGCTTCAAAACTCAAAAACATAAACATTTACAAATGAAAGGTGATGGAAGCTACAAAAAGACATAATCTCTCTGTGAGAGATTTGATTGTAAAAAAAATCGAAACTTATTGGTGGCTGACAACAATGGTGACATACTAGGAGAAGCAATTATCTCTGCATCACCAGAAAATTCGTGTTAGGGTGAGTCAGATGAAATGAATTTTTAGAAACAGTTAACAAAAGGTCAAGCATTCTGATCATAACTCAGAAATAACGCAGTTTAACATCAGATGTATTTATGTATAAAAAAATGTAATCCGACATCTAACTTAGATTACAAGTGTAACGATGTTTATGTAGTTGACTTTGATACCATTGACAAGGCCACTGCTGCCAACAAGCGTCTAGAGCCTCGGCAGGGATGTCATTTGACCCACTCTAGTACCTATATCCTATCCAAGAGTCGTCCATTAATGATACAAGACATCTTTGCACTTGATCAAATTGAAAGACACACCTGAGGATCTTCTTAAACTCAACATTGCTTCACTGCTAGCTGGCATGTTCAGTACCCCGACGAAGTTGCCTTGGTATCATGCATGTATTTACCCGCTGCCATTAAACTTGTTCAACATCTCATCGGGTTTACATACACTTCCCACACATTACAGTTCTTTCAACCCTCTAGAATTTGTTTATAATTCACAGAACTTAATAATATTCAAGAGGGCGGGGTGATACTGAAAATCTTATAGTTTGGAATAAAATTTTTGATTTCTTAGATTTCTTTTAGGAAACCATATCGAGGATGGGAAGGTACAGTTGAGTTGTTTTCCTTAAAACATGGACAGTGTTAGAAGTTTATTGATGATAATCACGTCTACCTATAATTTCAAGAAAAAACCAGAAACATTGATCGGAACAAAAACTTACTTATGCCGATCTGTGTTTTAGCATTTACTACTCAAGTGATTGGGAAGTTATCAAATACTTCTAATGAATCATAAATTATGATTCCCTTCCACAAATATAATGGTGACTCAGACATAACTATTTTTAGAAAACAAATCATAATTAAGAAAAATGAAAAGAACCAAAAATAAAAACAAAAAAGAAAACATCAAAATATTTACAGAATGGTGGAACAGAAATAATCAGGTGAAATACCTCTTGAGGGCTTAGCCATTCATTGGGAAAGTGTATGGTTGTCCGTACAAATTATGCTGAGGGAAAGAGATGGGACCCAATTTTTCAGAAATTGCAAATGGTCCCAGCCATAGGTTTTGGAACTTGGTATGTTCCCCCTTACCCTCGTGGGATTTATCCCACTTGAGAACCGGATCTCCGACATCGAAATTCCTATCTGAAGATGAATTCGAATCAAACCATCTTTTTACAATTTGTTGGTGCTGATCCAGTTTCTTCTTTTCCTGTGTTCTCACTTCCTCTAGTTTTAATAAGGCATTTATTCAATTTTCTAGAGGAGTTCAGTCTTCTTCTTGAACTTTCTACGACATTTGTAGAGAAGGAAGTAAGACATGCGTGGGAAGAATATCTTTGCTTCCATAGATGAGGAAGTAAGACATGCATTATGCCAGTTCTTGTGATTTTCTGAAACTGTCCTTTTAATAATCTTGATTAAATTCTTGTTTGTTGATTCTGCTAATCCATTTACTTGAGGGTAGTAGCTTGCAGAATACTTCAATTTAATCCCTTTTTCCAGATAAAAAACGTTCATATCAAGGGACAAAATGTAAGAGTTCTTAAAAACTAGACATTCAGGAATGTCGAATCGAGTGATGATAGGAGAGTTCAAAAAAGATATTACCTTACTTGTGTTTACCACTTTTAAAGGTACAACTTCAGACCATCTTGTAAAATAGTCTGTTACTGTAAGGATATACTTGTGCTTTTGTAAAGAAGATGGATTAATTGTTCCTATGATGTATAGGCCCCATTGATGAAAAGGTGTATCTACAGTAACCGAATGTAAAGAGAACGTTGCCTTTTTCACCTGTCCTGCAGCCTTTTGGCAGATTATGCATTTACAGGACAATGTATGAGCATCGTTAAACAAAGTAGGCCAATAGTAACCAGCTCTTAAAACTTTGTGGGTAGTGGTATCTCCACCAAAGTGACCATCGACTTCACCTGCATGAAGTTCAGATAACACTTTTCCCGACTTTTCCTTTTCCAAACAATGAAAAAAAACACCAGCAAAGTTCCTTCGAAATAATACATCATTTATTAACTGGAAAGATGCAGATTTAAGCTTAAGTGCTCTTCTGTTTTTGGGATCAATATTGCGAGGAGCAGATCCATGCATTAAATAAAATTTGATGTTCTCATACAAATAATTAGCAGTAGCTTGTGCACAATTGATATATTTTTCGTTATGTTGATTCAAAGTTGGGGTGTTTGATTTACTTTCTTGTTCTTCAACTGAATCAACCACTAGTTTACACAAGCCTTGAACTCTAATAATTTGTGCAGGGGTTATTTCAAGGTCATATTCCTTTAGTGACGTCATCCAATTTTCCTTTTCTCACCCAGTTCATTTTGTACTAACAAGTTTCTTACAACTGGGTAAGGAACAATAACCTTGGTTTTGGATTTCAATAGGTAAGACCGAAAGTGTTTCACTGCTTTGAATACAACATATGCTTGTTGATCTGCTGCTAGGTAATTAAGCTCTGCTCCTTTAAAACATGATCTCATGAAGGCAATGGGTATCTCATTTCTTTCAATGTTTTTCTGTGTAAGCACAACAACATAAGATCAGTCAGAAGAAAAGGTGTAAAGAGTGAAATCCTAAGAAAAATCGGGACTCATCAAGGAAGGGGCCTCTTTTATTATTTTTCTAATTGAATCAAACGCCTGACTTTATTGTGATCCCCAACGATACAAAAAATAGTTTTTAATTAAATTTTGTAATGGTCTAACCATTTCTAAGAAGCTTGGGACAAACCTTCTGATGAAATTAATCTTCCCCAAAAAGGAGGAGGGAGTTTAGCAATAGCTTGGGTTCTTTCGGGGTCAATCATCATTCCATCCTTAGACACTATAAATCCCAGTAGTTTTCCTTTATCTACTGCAAATACCGATTTCTTAGGTTTGAGAGATATTCCGAACTTGCGACATCATTCTAGGATAGTCCTAAGGTGAGACAAGTGATCTTTCTTGTTTTTAGAGAAGACAGTGACATCATGAAGATAGACCATGACTGTCTCGTTAATGAGGCCATGGAAAGCAATATACATTTCTCTTTGGAAAGTGGCACTATTGTTTATCAGTCCAAAGGGAATTTTCCTGTAGGCGTAACTGCCCCATGGGGTACGAAAGGTGGTTTTAAGCTAGTATGAGGGAGACATAAGGACCTGGTTATATCCTAAAAATCCATCTAACAAA
Source organism: Picea engelmannii (assembly GCA_009831015.1). NCBI lineage: Eukaryota > Viridiplantae > Streptophyta > Pinopsida > Pinales > Pinaceae > Picea > Picea engelmannii. The sequence goes on along the minus strand of ML780181.1, from coordinate 311,108 downwards.
GATAGTCTTTCAGAACCAGACATGTAGAATTTGTTCCATTGGAGGAACAAGGTAGTTGTCTTTATCAGGCACTCGATTTAAGTTTCGAAAATCGACATAGAGTCGAAATTCACCACTTTTCTTCCTTACAAGGACTAAATTAGACACCCATTGTGTGTGCCTAACCGAGAAAATTATATTTGCAGTTAGTATTTGTTTAGTTCCTTTTTAACAGTGGGTTCCAATTTAGGGTGCATCTTCCTCAATTTATGTTGAAAAGGCTGAGTCTGGGGTTTCATAGGGATAACATGTTGTATGATGTTAGGGTCAAATGTTTTCAAGTCATCATATGTCCAAGAGAAAACGTCTTTAAATTATTTAAATAACTTTATAAAAGAGGATCTTTCTTGCTTGGAACATCCCTTTCCCAAATTAACATTTTGAGGATTATCCTTTGTTCCTAAATTAACAATTTCATAGATCAAAGAGGAACTGTTAGTTTTACAATTGACTACCCCTCTAAATTTATCATGCAATTCATAAAATTTCTCTAGTCTCACAACAGATTTGGGGATAGAGTTTATCAACTCGTACATCGATTCAAGAGATTGAGGATCAGATATTACCGTGAAGTTTCAAAGGTTCTCTTCATGAGTGCCTTCATCAATGAATGCACCTTGAAAGGTGTCTTCCATATGTAGAAAGTTGATGATTTGCTGGTCATCATCGAATACTCTCCAATTTGTGATGTTATCTAGGATCGATGACCTGAACAATAGTTCAATTAAAAACGCATTAGGGGAAATACCTTCAACGGGTAATAGTTTAGAATTACCCTTCTGGGAATGGAATTTATGATAAATGATAAAAATTTATGCATCAAACTCCATACCTCGGTTTGGTAGCTTTTCATATGTGCTGATAAGAAATGTATGGC
>ML780181.1:252682-263472 GCA_009831015.1 Picea engelmannii | reverse complement strand
CTTGGAGCACCGCTGGCAGATCTTACCAAGCATGGGGCCTTCATATGGACCGAGAAATCACAGGAAGCCTTTGATCACATGAAGGAAGTCATGGGAACTTGTCCAGTGTTGGCACTACCAGACTTCACCCTTCCATTTGTACTAGAGTGTGATGCATCCGACGAAGGGATCGGTGTAGTTTTGATGCAGGGAGAACACCCCATTGTATTCAAGAGCCGAAAGCTTAGTCAACCTGAGAGGTTGTACTCCATTTATGACAAGGAAATTTTGGCAATCATGAATGCCTTGACCAAGTTCAAAAAATATTTGGTGGACAACAAATTCGTGGTCAAGAACGATCACAATAGTTTGAAGTATTTCCTTGAGCAGAAGGACCTCATTGAGCGCCAACAGAAATGGGTGACGAAGGTACATGCATTCGACTTTGACATAGAGTATGTCAAGGGGAAGAAGAACATTGTAGTCGATGCACTATCGATGAGACCCGCGACATGTTCTTTGATGGAGGTTTCAGCAGATTGGAAATCCCACTTGTTAGTGGAATATTACAAGAACGGGTTCACTTGTGAGGTGATGGATGGGAAGATACAGGATGACCGGTATAGGGTCATTGACAATGTCATATTTTACAAGGATAGAGTCTACTTGGTGCCAGATTCATGGCTTAAGAAGAAGATCCTCACCGCAGTTCATGATTCACCTCTAGCAGGCCATCAGGGTTTTTTCAAAACCTACAGAAAGATCAAAGAGAGGTTCTCATGGAAGGGCCTCAAACAAGAGGCTATGAGACACATCAGTGAGTGTGTGACTTGTCTACAGAACAAGTCAGAGCATGCTCTTCCAGCAGGGCTACTTCAGCCACTCCCCATTCTAGAGCAGAAATGAGAGAGTATATCTATGGAATTCATCACAGGTCTACCCAAGGCCCAGGGTAAGGACTGTATCTATGTAGTGGTCGACAGATTGACCAAGTTTGCTCACTTCTACGCCATACCGACAAAGTACAACGTAGTTTAGGTAGTTGAGGTTTTCTTCAGGGAGGTCTTCAGACTTCATGGGTTGCCTAAGAACATCGTCAATGACAGGGACAGTCGGTTCATAGAGGCATTTTGGAGAGAGTTGTTTCGGTTGGTGGGGACGGATTTGACACCTAGCACCAACTATCACCCTCAGACATATGGGCAGACCGAGATTGTAAACAAGTGGGTTGAAGGGTATTTGAGGAACTATGTAGGAGGACAATAGAGAACATGGGTAAAGTGGTTACATTTAGGAAAACATTGCTACAACACCACCTTCCACATGTCCATTGGTATGACACCCTTCCGAGCATTGTATGGATATGATGCTCCCACTTTTGTAGACTTGGTATTCGGGGAGAGAAGAGCTCTCAAGGCCAAGGATTGGATCGTAGAGAGTCAGGAGATTCTCAAGTTGTTGAAAGAGAACCTGCAGACGATGCAAAACCGACAGAAGATAAGTGTGGACAGACATAGGATAGAGGGAAACTTTGAGGTTGGAGATTTGGTTTTCTTGAGACTCCAACCCTACAACAGTCATCTCTGAAGAAGAGTGGGGTCGAGAAGCTCAAGCCCAGATTTTATGGTCCTTACAGGATCATGCGCCGAGTAAGCGAAGTTGCTTACGAGCTACAACTTCCATAGGGGAGCAAGATTCATAATGTGTTCCACATGTCTTGCCTCAAAAAGGCAGTGGGACAATTCATTAGCACATTAGAGGAGCTTCCCCCGTTGGATGAGGAGGGACAATTGGAGTTAGTTCCAGAGGATATTTTGGAGTTCCGAGAGTGGAAATTGAGGAGGAGGGTCATCAGAGAGTGTTTGATCAGATGGAGAGGGCTTCTAGTAGAGGACGCTACTTGGGAGAGCGAGCAGGTGTTGTAGCAACCTAGACTGGTATTGCTTGAGGACAAGCAATTTCAGGAAGGGAAGACTATAATGTCCCTTTCCAAATAGGATCTCCAGAGAGGAGGTTTAATGGTCTAAACCGCCCCGTTAGACTATAGCCAGGGCCAAAGAGGGCTAAGCAGGGTTACTAGAGGCCACTCTAGTCACAAGTGCTATATTCAGAAAGTGACATTGAGATAAAAAGGGTTAAAAGAGATTTTAAGTCATTATGAGCTAAAAATAGAAGTCAACAGTGAATTAGGGTTTCAACAGTCATTTAGGGTTTTGGAAGTCAACAGTGAATTAGGGTTTCATCATGATTTAGGGTTTTGGAAAGCTATAAAGGAAGGGTCAACAACCTAATTCATCATTATGCAGATTATGACTTGTCATTGAGGAGAAGAGGCACATCTCAGGAGATATAGTTCAGTGTATTCCAGGAGGAAGACACTAGTTGGCTAATTTCAGTGTTGGAAAGACACACCCTAGTCACCGGGAAGATCATCCAGGTCTTCCATCATTCTTCATTGATTCGACAATGCTCCCATATCCAGGTCTTTTAGTTGCTTATTTGTATTCTGGCTAAGATCCTTATGTCTTTTGATCTAGCCGAGTGTTGTTATTTTATTCAGCGGCAATTGCTTATTTGTATTCTGGCTAAGATCCTTTGTCTATTGATCTAGTCGAGTATTGTCAGTTTATTCAGCCGCATTCAACCATTTTGTAATCCACAGAGATATCATAATACAAACTTTGCAATCCTTTGTCATGTTTATTATTTGTATAATCATTTATGTGATGTAAATATTTGATCCTACACACACATTAACAACGTTTCCTAGACTAGCCAAGTCAGGAACATTACAAAAAGGCTTGGTGAAATCAATTGTAAATGGCCCTGGAGGTAAGCGGTGAAGGCTTACTTGGTCGGTTTGGCCGGATTTGGTCAAAGTTGTTCGAATGTAAAGTTCGAGGTAAAGCAGTGTGTCGATTTTAGAAAGGTGGGTCTATAGAAAGGATGATGTGTTGGAAGATCAATCAATTGTTTGGGAATATATGATGAAGGTAAGTTCATATCCATGGAACTTGGAAAGTATTGAAAGGAAGTTGGGATCGAATAGGCATGTTCAGTAATGCCAAGTTGCAACAATAGTGTTGGACATAAGTGGTTGAGCTACCTAGTAACTCGCTCACCATCAGTTGCAAAAGAAAGGAAGATTCATGAAGATGTATGAATAGGTCATTTGGTAGTTACTCAAATGTGAAATTATTTGGTTGTAATGCTTATGGTTTTTTATCATCTTTCTAAGTAAAAACCAAATGAAACAGGTAGATCTTTGATATGGTGAGATGTTAAGGGGTACAGACTGTGGGATCGTACTACCCACAGAATCATCATGGACATAGATGCAATGTTTGATGTATCTCCTTTTATAAAATCAAACATAGTAAAAGATGAAAGGTTCAAAGCATTACTGATAACAAAAAGGTATTTGGAAGGTATTAATTTCCATGAAAGTTTCTCACCAATTATTAAAAGCTTGTTTCTATTCATGTTGTGTTAGCATTGGTTGTGATAGTACAACTAGATGTTAAAATTGATTTACATGGAGTTTTTTGGATAAGGGGATGTATATGGAACAACCAGAATGGTTGGTTAAAAATCGCAATAGGAGATTTGTTTGCAAACTCAAAAATCATTGTATGTCTTGAAACATGCTAGGAAAATAGTACAAGATGTTTGATTCCTTCATGGTGAGACAAATTTTACAAGAAGTGTGTATAACCATTTTGTTTACGGTATATTCATTATCTTGGTGTTATATGTTATGCTTGTTGCAAGCACAATCATGGTTGAGATCAACAGGTTGGCTTAGTTGGTTAGGATGTTTTTTATGAAGGATTTGGGAGCATCAAAATAAATCTTGGGCATGGAAATACACAGAGACAAGAAATATCGTAAGCTTGATTATCACAATAGAAGTATGTGGTGAAGATACTTAGGAAATTCGGTATGAATAAAGTGAAACCGGTAAAATCCCTTTGGCTTTCCATTGTAAGTTCTCTTCAAGTTTATGTCCTAATTGATGAAGAACAAAAGGGTTATATGTCTCGAGTATTATATGCTAGTAGGAAGTTAGATGATTGTGATGGGGAAATGGTCATCATTTCACATGCATTTGGTGTTGTCAGTAGACACATGGAAAAACTAGGTGAAGAGCATGGAAATGGGTGCTTCAAACACAAAAGGACGAGTATCACCTAAAGTGGTTGCAGTGATTTCGTTTGTGGTTATGATTCGTAAGATTTGGACAATTGCATCGGTTTATTAGACAGGTTATTGATGAAAACAAAATGGTCCATGCTGGAGTGAGTCATGCAGGCATGTTCACGTAACAATATTTTCAGAGAAGTTGTGGAGTTGTGATGGTGTTTGGCTTCTATTGGCTTGCAGAAAAGGTTATGAATTATTTAAGGGCATGATATATCAGGGAAATTGTTGTCAAGGTGGATATTGCTAGAAACATTCCAACGAATTTCCTCATGTGGTCACATGCACATGCATGCATCTTTGTTAATGTGCATGCATGCAATTTATTTATGAATTGTTCGTGTAACTATGTGATCTATTCATGATCAGTCTGTGTAACTGAGTGATAGATGTTATATATGTGAGCATACCCATAGAGGTGTGAGTGAAATGAGTATAGAGTGTCTGAGCAAGACACAATACTGTGGAGTAGAGTGTTTATGTGAGGAGAGGATGATTGTATTCCTATGCAGGCTATTGTAATTCTCCCTTGAATAATAATAATATCTATAATCATTACCCGTGGTTTTTTTCCTCATTGAGTTTCCAGATAAATCACTGTGTCAAGTGTATGATTGATGTGCTTGGCTTAATGTGTGTTTGATCTTTCTTATTTTATGCTCTGTTATATGCCTTGTTTTTGCTTCCACTGCCTAACAAGTAAAGCAACCCAAATAGATTTCAAAAATCATATCGCTCAAATTTAAATTTAGAGTAACTCACCTAAGTAAAAAAATTGTTATATAAACTAGAAAGAGTGTATTTAGAATCTGGAAAGAAATTATGCCCCATCATCTTGGTAGAGCCTCTTGAAGTCCAAATCCCACCACCATGTTCATCAAATGAACAGTGCTATAGTAGACTCGCAGTCTCCTCAGCACAATGCTTACAGTCCCGAATTTCTACCTAATGTCATACATTAATTAGCACTGTGATGTGACGACGAGTACATTTATGAATCATTAAAAAACTTGGTCGACCGTCGTCGGTCTCACAATAAGACCCTCATTCGTCAACTATAATAACATGGAATGAAAATATTTTAAAATCATACTTTTAATAACATGGAATGGAAATATTTAAAAAAAACATGAATTTAATGGGAAACTCATGCTATAGTACTGCACTAATAGGTAGAGACTAGTGAGTATCTCTAACGATGTAAAACTCTAAAAAGCGACTTTTTAATGATATGGCTCTTTTTAATGTTTAATTCCTTTATATTTGAAAATCTACAGAAAATTACATATGATATGTAATACAAAATTTGCTTTAGAAGGAGGCTAAAACTCTAAAAAGCGACTTTTTAATGATATGGCTCTTTTCAATGTTTAATTCCTTTATATCTGAAAATCTACAGAAAATTACATATGATATGTAATACAAAATTTAGAAGGAGACTAAAATGTATATTTCTTTCATTTGTGAATGGAAATTCTTCTTTATAGACAGGTCATTTTTGCATTTAAACTTATTGTATATCTCAATCTTTAGTATTCATTAAGATTTAAATCAATTAACAAATAACAATTAAATCACATTCCAATCAAATAAATTTAGATGTATATCTTAAAATTTTAATTTAATTATATATTATATATATTATCCAAGTAATCATTTAATCTTATATAAAATTTTGATATAACTTGGATATATAAATATATATACATGAAATTTTTTTTCTTTTATAAAATCAAAGAGATATTTTTTGGTGCAAGGCCAAGCCTTCTAGTCTCAAGGCATGGCTACCTAACTAAGGTTAGAACACACTCACTACATAAGTGTTTTCTTATACATACATTGATTTTAGAGGATATAGAATAGATCAATGAAATCAACAAGTAGTATGAACTAATTGCAAAAGAAAATGAAAGACTATAATCAAAATTTTTGATTGATGATAAGGGAAAATTTCATTTGGGTACTTAATATTTTTTTAGTGAGTTTGTGACATAATGTCTGGGTTTTAAGGATATTAAAAGATAACCCTAATTTCATTAGATATTGAGAAATACCTCCAAAAATCCTTTTGTTGAGCCCCCTTTTCAATACATCTTTCCAAATAAAAAAACCCATTTTTTTATTAGATAACCCTTTTTATACCCCCCATTTCCTATAAACCCCTTAATGCCCATACCCCCCATCAATAGGTACAATATATTGACTCTCTTTTTCATAATTAAAAAAATCCCTTTATGAATGAACTTTATAAGATATTGGTTAACAAGGTGAATCCCCCATGCCTTTGAGTTAAGAGAGTTCAATTCTAGTTCTCTTAGGCACTTTTACAAATGCAAGCCATGAATATATTGCTACAAGTCAACCTCTTAGAGAAAAAATGGAAAATTAGACAAATTACCATGCAATTTTATTTTATCAAATCGATGGAGTCAATCCCCTCTTAAGGACAATTGATCCTATTTATATATCCTCGTTCCTTTTCATTTCAACTAGAATTCAATTGGACTCTACAATGATTTATCTCCACCAATGATGCCTCTTCAAATACCCAAATGCAGTACATGGTTGAATTCTCTTTTATTGTTGTATCCTTTCTTGTTTTTTCTTATATAGAAATGAGTCAGTCTTCCATAACCAAGGGACACATGATGTATATCGAATTGTAGAATATGTATCCTCTATCCATTTAACTCTTCCAGAGGATTTTAGCATACTATCCCCCTTATTTGTACCTTCTATGAAAATGACTAAATAAATTAAGTGAAAGAGGAAGCAAGTACTTTCAGAGAGATGTTGATTGCTTCAAGAAAATAATGTTACTACAACAAAATCTCATTTATAAATGAAGGAATCAATGATAGTCCACATATTTCACCAATACATATTCTTGTGCAGATTCAAATTTACTATGTCTTATGCAACTAATGTTAGACTCTGATATTCTCCACTAGATTAAATCATTCTATCGATGTTCTTCTACAAACACTATTAGTTTTGTCTCTAAGGAAAATTAAACACCATGCTTTGGAATTGAAATCGTCAATCCAAACAAAAAAATATTCCATTAATGCATTTCAACTCTAAGTTAGAAAATAAATAATTCTACATAATAATTGATACACCTCGAAATTATTTTCTCATAGGTTGTTGATCCTACCAAGGAAAGGAGATAATCAATGAAAGATTGGATCTCCATTTAGTTTTATGTGAAAAAATGGATTTGTGGAATGTGTTTTAAAAAAGGAGTTGTTGTGAGTATAAAAATGGATTTGGTTCTTGCATATGCATATAGTTGTGTTCCACTTCTTGGGGGAAGTTAAATGGGAGTGAAAGACATTCTACCAGACACAAAAACCATTTAGTGAATGCTTTAGATGAACCGTAGGAAAGACAAAACAAACTTAAACTAGTAAAATGTTGTGGATGGCCTCTGGGAAAGGAGAAGACAACCAACAATACCAATTTAAATTATGATAAGGAATTCCCATCGATATCTGATTGATTTCATGAAGAGAAAAACACAACTTGGTTTTATCAATCAATCAAACTCAAACAAAAACTAGATATTCATACAGAGACATGGATATGAATAATCACATAGTGGTAAAACTCATAATTAACAAAAAAAAATTAACATTTAATGGGGGTTTTCTTTAGATTAGGAGATAAATACAAAGTGGTGATATATACATAGATTTTTGCATTGTTACTAATTGTAAACAAAAAATTACATACATCCATGGCTCAGAGGTTCCTTTTCTCATCATGGACATAATCCTTGACTCCTTTGTCCATCGATATTCAAGCAGGTTTCCCTCTTTGATCTCTCAGTTTTGCTACTTTTCTCCTAAGTTTTCCTTTCATCTCCCTGTTAATGTTTTCACTATAGCCTTCATTTATTTTAATAGGTGATACAAGTGGATATTGGTGGCCACCCACCTGTTCCAACTGGCTCAAAATAGGTTTTTGACAATTTTGGCAATTTACTATTTTTAGCAGTTTTAACTTCCGCGGCCATTTTGAGGGCATAAATGAAGGTTTTTTGAGATCGAGCTTCTCAATGATAGCCAAAGGTATGATTGAGCCCCAAAAATGAATCTCCTCGATTATACCTTTCCAACGGGCTATCATACACCTAAGCCTAGGAGATGAATCACCAAAAGTCATGTGGGCCCAGTCTCAGTAAGTTAGTACATCAACTTCCCAGGGTCGTAACTTTTGCATAGGATCTTTGTTTTAGGCCTATGATAGCCAGTTGGAAAGGTATCATCAAGGAGCTTCATTTTGGGGGCTCAATCATGACTTTGACTATCATCGAGAATCTCAATCCCGAAAAACCTTCATTTAGGCCCTCAAAATGGCCCCGGAAGTTAAAACTGCTAAAAATAGTAAATTGCCAAAATTGCCAGAAAATTGTTTTGAGCCAATTGGAATAGGTGCGTGGCAGTGCCATATTTTACAAATATATTCCATACCTTGCACACCAAGCTAGGTATCAAATATTCAGAGCGACATTTGGTGTTTAATTATCGTGGCGCTCTGCATAGATACATCCAGACCGAAATGGAATTTATGGACATCTCATCCTTGGGTGTGGCCTATTGATATGCCATAAAAATCAAGCATAAGATCAAACAAAAGACACGAGAATTTGGTCCTGGGAATGCCTCACAACAAAATCCAGGAAAGGGTGTTCCCAACCCACAGAATGAAGGACACCATAAAGACAAAGAAATATACCGGGAAGTGGTGTGACTTCCATAAGATCCCTTGGCATAACAATGTTGAATGCCGCTCAAAGAAGTCGCTGGTGGCCGAAGTCAAAGACTCTGAATTAGATGCGGGTTCTGACTCTGAGCCAGAACTAGAAAGGGGAATATGAATCATTGATGCGGAACCCAGTGCCACCGTTGCTACCACCAAGCTCCAGCCTAGTGAACCAGACGAGCCAGAATAAGGAGAACACCTCTTCCATTCACAGATGTGGGTAAAAGGCACCCCGCTGCACTTCATCGTTGATAACGGTAGCCATAAGAACCTCATTTTAGCAGAGTTCGTCAAGCAACTGGCCCTGCCGACAATCCTGCACCCACAACCCTACACCATTGGATGGCTTCACCAAGGAAGCGATATCAACATCATCCAACAGTGTCGACTGTCGTACGACATCAAGCCCTTCAAAGACGAGGTATTGTATGATGTTGGTCCTCTCAAAGTTTGTGATGTTCTTTTGGGCCAACCTTATTTATGGAAACATCATGTTGTATATGAGTCTAGGCCTCTTAGTGTTATTATTACTTTGAACAGAAAATTGTATAGGATACCCGAGGCAATCCCCCCTAGTGCTATTTCTTTGATATCTACTAAGAAATGCAGAAATGCCATCTCTCAGATGGGGAAGTTTTTCTTCTTCATGATTCGCTCTCAGAATAAGAGAAATATCACAACCACATCCAGGGTCTCTGTGGCTGACCTCTCCACACAACAGAAGTAAGTAGATAAGGTCATGGAAGAATACTCATATATCTTCTCCTCACCTATCGAGGTACCTGTCCATTTCCAGGTCATGCACCCCATCGATATGTCCCCCGACGCACCACTTCCCAATGGGCCAGTCTATCGCCGCTCTCTGTTAGAGAATGAGGACATCAAGTGACAGATCCAAGAACTACTCCACAAGGGGAACATCTATCCCATATCATCACCTTGCGGGAGCCCAATCGTGTTGGTACATAAGAAATATGGAACCTGGAAACTCTGCATTGATTACTGGGCTCTGAATAAAATTACAATCAGATACCAGTAATCAATTCCCCAAATCGACGAACTCCTTGATCAACTCACATGGGGAAAATACTTCAGTAAGATTGATCTGAAGTCTGGCTACCACCAGGTCCCGATAGAACATACAGATGTATGGAAAACTGCCTTCAAGTCAAAGGAAGGCCTTTTTGAATGGTTGGTCATGTTATTTGGTTTGAAAAATGATCCAACCACTTTCATGAGGATGATGGATGATATCCTGTGACCATTCACCAACAATTTTGTAGTGGTGTATCTCGATGACATTCTCATTTACAACAAGACTTAGGCCGAACACTTGCAACATATTCAACAGGTTCTGCATGCCCTGCGACAACACACGCTATATGCTAACTTGGAAAAATTATCTTTCTGCATGGATAACGTCCATTACCTAGGCTACATCATTGATCAGCATGACGTACATGTGGATCCATCCAAGATCCAATTCATCCGTGACTGGCCTCCCCCCACCACACTCACTGAGCTTCATATCTTCTTGGGCCTTGCCAATTTCTATTGTAGCTTTGGGTTGGGATTCTCCCATATTGCATGGGCCCTCAAATAAATAAACAAGGGTGTTGGTAAGGAAGAATTTGTGTGGGGCTAGTCCCAACAACAAGCGTTGTATGATTTGAAGCAGTGCTTGTGCTCAGCCCCAGTACTTTCACTACCAAACCTGCAACAACCCTTTGAGATCGAGAAAGATGCTTCGGACTATGTGTTATCCACATTTTTGGTTATCAATATGATATTATGATTATGTCATGATGATGGAAGATCAAACTCTTCATTAAGAACTTTTTCCT
>ML780181.1:198083-231753 GCA_009831015.1 Picea engelmannii | reverse complement strand
CTTCCCAAGCATTTATTTTCTTCCATTTTGCAATAGGTGTAGCAGTCACATTATGTGAATAAAGGTAGTTTAGAAGATGTATAGATATTATTTATATAGGTCTGAAAGATTTTTTAGAAAGAAGTGATATGGCTGACTCCATGCCCAATGAAACGCTAACTCCATGCCCAATGGAATACTAGAAACTAAAATATGGATTTTTTTTTTTTTTGGAAAAGCATTAGATCTCAGGTTCTTGGAAACCTCGCAGGGAGGTCTCCATCCCAGTTGGACCAAGATGTTAGCGATAAAAAATAACTTTCTAATGATTTCCAAATCACATGATAAGATGAGCATTAAGTAGAAGAATTATTTTTGATCTTAAGATTTAAAGGCTTAGATACAAGCTCTTAAAGATGGTATTTCAATGTATAAATCGATTTTCTTCTTAAATTAAACCTAAGTTTATTTTAGGGTTTTCGACGACTAAGTGGAAAATTTGACAGTGTAGTGAGCCGTCAAAAAGCTCTGACTTTCGGCGGCTAAAAGGTAAAATTCAAGACCAATGAGCTGCCAAATGTGCAGAAGAGTCCAAAATTTAATTCTTTCTGCCCAGATCACATTTTTTGAGTTCCAGAACACATGGGAATGGTATCAAATTAAATATAATAATTATCAGAAGTTGAATCATCCTGCTCATTAAGTTTTGAATACATATGGCGAAAGAAGGAAGCCAAATGGCATTTCTATTTTTGACATAAATCACCCAACTGTCAAATAGAGATCTTGAACTCCATGATCTTGACCTGCAGATTGTCAAGTAATGCTAAGAGGGTCAATTCGACTTACAATGATATTAGTTCTCATATCCTTTTTTATTATATTCAGTTTTAGTTATTTTCAGATCCATTTTTATAGGATATTGAAATTGTGATGTAAAGGCTATAAAGCTTGAGACCTTTGATACACCAAGGGAGGGAAAACAGTCTGAGGACTGTGGTTCTATTCCTGAAGACTTGTACATTTCATCTTTTGGAAATTTCCATGAATACATATTGACATCGAGCTTCTTTCACTTTGTTTGTTCAATTTTCATCTCCTTTCTTTCCAAGTTTATGTATACTCAATGACAGAAGGTTGACATCCCATCTTTTCGTTGGTATATTAGAATTATATACTTTTCTAATTATGTTTGTGTTAATGCCAGATAACTTTCATCCTATTAGTGCATTCATAAGATAAAGCTGCAAGTATTTACTCATTTGGTCTGCCATATATTATATGCTATTGTATAGATATTTTTGTTGACATAATGAGTCTTCTACATGTTTCCACACATTGATTAAAAACTTCTGAACAACATAGTTGAAAGCCTTGGTATTTCAAGCGAAGTTATGGGTTTCTAAATGGATATGGCTTTATAATGTTATATGATTTGACATTATAAACTCATATCTATTTAGAAACCCATAACTTCACTCGAAAGACCAAGGCTTTCAACTATATTGTTCAGAAGGTTTTAATCAATGTGTGGAAACATGGAGAAGACTCGTTATGCTAACAAAAATATCCATACAATAGCATATAATATATGGCCAGACCAAATGACTAAATACTTGCAGATTTAGCTTATGAATGAACTGATAGGATGACAACTATATGGCATTAAGAAAAACATAATAAGCAAAGTATATAAGTCTAATATACCAACGAAGAGATGGGATGACAACTTTGTATCATTGAGTATACATAAACTTGAAAAGAAAGGAGATGAAGACTGAATAAACAAAGTGAAAGAAGCTCGATCTCAAGATATACTCATGGGCATTTCCAAAGGATGAAATATACAAGTATTTAGGAATAGAACCACAGTCCTCAGATTTTTTTCCTTCCCTTGGTGTATCAAAGGTCTCAGGTTTTATAGCCTTTACATCACAATTTCAAGATCCTATAAAAATGGATCTGAAAATAACTAAAACTGAATATAATCCAAAAGGATATGACAGGTAAGATCATTGTAGGTAGAATTGACCCTCTTAGCATTACTTGGCAGTCTACAGGTGACGATCATGGAGTTCGAGATCTCTGTTTGACAGTTGGGCGATTTCTGTCAAAAATAGAAATGCCATTTGTCTTCCTTCTTTTGCCATATGTCTTCAAAACTTAATGAGGAGGATGATTTAACTTCTGATAATTATAATGTTTAATTTGATACCATTCCCACGTGTTCTGGAACTTGAAAAACACGATTTGGGCAAAAAGAATTAAATTCTAGACTCTTCTGCACATTTAGCAGCTCATTGGTCTTGCATTTTACCTTTTATCCACCGAAAGTCAAAGCTTTTCGACAACTCACTACACTGTCAAATTTGCCACTTAGTTGTCGAAAACCCTAAAATAAACTTAGGTTTAATTTAAGAAGAAAATCTATTTGTACATTGAAATACCATCTTTAAGAGCTTGTCTCTAAGCCTTTAAATCTTAAGATCAAAAATCATTCTTCTACTTAATGCTCATCTTATCATGTGATTTGGAAATCATTAACAAGTTATTTTTTATCACTAACATAGTCTATTTCCTATTTCTACTTACACTCCTTGGTATGCATATGTAGCCAACTATATTGTAACAGGAAAGCTACCTCAAAATCTGTCCTCCCGAGAGAAACAAACAATTTTCTAGCTAAGTGACAATTACATGTGGCATGATGATTGATTATACCTAACTGGGCCTGATTTGCTGATCGCGAGGTATTTTTGGGAGGATGATATGCATGATATTTTCAAATGTTGTCATGATGGTCCATGTGGAGGCCATTTTGCTGATAAAAGAACAACATACATGATTTTACAGTCTGACTACTATTGGCCGACTATTTTCAAATATGCAAAGAAGTATGTGGCCAGCTATGATGATTACCAAAGGATGGGAAAACTTGTTGCAGTCAATGAGATGCCCCTCCAAGCTCAGGTAGTAATTGAACCTTTTGAAAAATGGGCTTTGGATTTTGTAGAACCCATTAGCCTTGTGTCTTCAAGGAATAAGTACATCTTGGTTTGCATAGATTATGTGTTTTCAGATTTCTGTGGTGAGGAATTTCAAAATCATTTGCCGGAGAATCCGCAGTTGGTGTCATTTTTTCATTGACGTTTTGAATCCAGATTGGGATTCATCATCAAGACTAATCGTGGAAGATAAATATTTATATTCTGATAATGAAGAATCTATTGTAGACTTTCTCTTTTAGGAAATATTGACTCATTTCGGTGTACCTCGAGAAATAGTCACTGAACAAGGAACCCAATTCACCTCCAATTTGGTCAAATATCTTACTGAACAGTACAAAATCAAGCATACAAAATATTCGCCTTATCACCCTCAATAAAATGGGCAGGTGGAATCAACTAACAAGGTGATAGAGGCTATTCTTACCTGGACTGTTTAGCTGCATCACAAAGATTGGGTTGATAGGTTTCCTGAAGCCTTATGGGCCTATAGGACAACTTGGAGAAACATGCCAAGCCATACACCTTATGAGTTGGTGTATGGGAAGCAGGTGTTACTTCCCATAAAATTTCAAGTAAAAATCTTTAGGACTGCCATGCAAATAGGGATGGATTTGGATGAGGCTCAAAACCATAGGCTATTACAATTGTATGAGCTTGATGAGATTAGAGAAGATGATGTTCAAAGTACCACCCTTATACAAGAACAAAGGACCAAATGGCATGAAAAGTACATCAAAAAGAATTCTTTTCAATCAGGTGATTGGGGTCTCCTGCATGATAGTAGGTTCAAGAATTTTAAAGGTAAATTGTCTACTAGATGGTTGGGACACTATGAAGTTGATACAGTCTATGAAAATGGTTCAGTAAAGATAAATACTATTAATGAGAATTAGGCTCCCTTTGTCGTAAATGGGCATTGATTGAAGGTTTATCATTAGCCTCTATCCAAAGAGGATTTTGTCAAACATGTTATTCAGAATTACGGAATGCAACTGGTAAGCAAGGGGGTTTCTCCTCCTGCTGCCCCACCACAGTAAGTTTGATTGCGTGAATTAATTTGGTTGTGTAAACATTTGTAAATAAGTGTTTCATTAGATAGAAATTTTCTTTTGATGTAACTAACAAAAACTAAAATTTGGTTGTGTTCTCATGTAGATAAATGGATAAGGAGGACATCTACTAGATGGATTTTTCTTTAAGTTTTTCAGACTCCTAAAAATTGAAAATATTGATGAGTAGGAACTGGCCCGGGCTCGAGAAAAAACCACGGGATAGAATATGGAGTTTTCTTTAAGTTTTTTAGACTCCTAAAAATTCAAAATACCAGCGAGAAGGAATTGGTCCTGGCTTGACAAAAATCCACGGGATAGTATATGGAGTTTTCTTTATGTTTTTTAGACTCCTAAAAATTGAAAATACTGGTGAGCAGAAACTGGCCCAGTGTAATAGACCTCAAAATCATCATAAAAAAAAATCTTCCAAGGGGCAATAATTCTAAACTTGTAAGAGATGGATTTATAATAAGGAGAAATATCCTTAGGGTACCTGTGATTCTCATGTTTCAAATTATTTTTCTAGCAATTACTGAATTGAAGTCGAGTGTTTACTCTTCAATGTTTCTTTAAGTTATACTAGGCTTTTGTAAGAGGTTAAGGGTTTTAAATTTTGTAATGGTAGGGGAATGGACAAAGGCTTAGGGTTTAGGGTTCTATCCCCTCCTTAATTCCATAATTCCATATGCGTGCGCAGGCCTAACTTCAATAACCTGACACAGCCTTTAAAACCATATCCCAATAATCAAACTCGTTGTTTACTGTTGGATTTAACGTCTTGGGATACTTAAATAGATGCTACGGGATTGATAAATTTATTTTCATTAATCCTTTGTTTGTTTGAGAGTCTTCCCTTCACCACGTAGACCACTAACTTACTAGTCTGGAGATGAGCCCCAAGCTGGTAGTTAATCGAACTTTACTAGACCTATCTAGTCTATGCCCCAACGCTAGCTGAACTAGTATTGACTGGAGATTAATAAATACGAAACATAGGTTTTGAACAGACCCAGGCTGAACCCTCGTAAATGTGACTAGAGGTGTTGATAGTTGGAAATAAATTCTCTGAACGACCATTAAAGGAGGTGGGTGAGGGACGAGGGCCAACTCTGTACCTTTATTCAATCCAGGCATGCCAACTCGCTCAAAGAACATGGCACACTTCCTTTCATACCCACTACATTTAATATGCATAGTTTATTTTTTCAGGCTTAGCGTAGTAGTGCATGCTCATT
The DNA here is from genome assembly GCA_009831015.1 of Picea engelmannii. NCBI lineage: Eukaryota > Viridiplantae > Streptophyta > Pinopsida > Pinales > Pinaceae > Picea > Picea engelmannii. Next base: position 226,479 of record ML780181.1, on the reverse strand, counting down.
TACACACTATTCATCCTGGTTCACAAAGGGTTCAACATTTTCGTAATGTTTATTTTCGGTTTTACTTCGCGAGGGTTTTGGGGTAAGGAGCGCCTTCTGACTCTAAAGCCATCGGTAAGTGACAATCTTATTTTTCATATTCATTCAATAGTCGTTTCACACTATCATCCTTTCTGTTACAGTTTTATTTTGAATATTCTCATGATTTTCTTACACGCATTTTGCACGAGGGGTAATATGCCCATAGGCCCTTATTGCCTCCCTCTACCCTCGATGTTGTTTTTCCCCTTTGATACGTAGTTGTTTTTATTTGTCTTGATCGCATATATAGACAGGGATTTTTCCTTTGCCCCCTTATCCTGCTCCCAAAACTTATGGACGAGTACTTAAGATTGAAATCTCTTCGAATAGGAGTCTCCCGAATGGATGGCAGTCAGGTTAACCATTTTGTAAGACTCAGACCATAATTGGGGCTGAAGAGTATTCAGGTTGTTTTTCTTCGTGGCCACTTATTTATAATCTAGAAGTGCATGAAGGTGTGTATACTAGAGTTTTGTCGTTCTGTTGTTTTCTACAGGTTCCTTAAATTTCCTTTGTAATGTAATAGATAGAATAATGGTTTTATACATTTTCCCCTTTGACCTAAACTCAGGTGTTTACCTTTATTATGTGGATTATATATATATATATATATATATATATATATATATATATTGTACTTCATTATTTCTTTCTATACTGTTACTTGATTATTCTTGGATTCTTGTTATTAATGATGGGTCCTTTGTTTTGCGAGGGTACCCATCAGAGAGGTTTGTCTTCCTCCACCCCTTCGGGTCTGGATGAATACATGATGGTCGCAGTAGGGAAGAGGTCAGGTTTCCCCACCCGAAGTTAAGTATTTTCTTCAGTTGTAAATTCCATTTTATCAAATCCTTTCCTTTCTAATTGAACGGATTATAATGACTGTGTCAAAATGTGTACAAGGTTTCGGCTATGTGGCTACAAGGCGGACTACCACTGCCATCCGTGTGAAAGATAAATGGGTTCCATAATGCATTCCTCTAGAAATCTAGGCAACTCAACCCTAAAGGATTTACTCTCTGTGCTAGAGGTTATTCAAGCTGTGTTCATTCTGTTGTTAAATTTTACGGCCCAAACAAGGGTCAATTTTGAAACTAAGGATTTGGACGAAAGGATCCATCGTATGTTCTAACTTGACACTTGAAAAAGTAAATATGATTTACATTCTCTTACCATCGGAGTAAGATAATTGTTATATCTTTCTCTCCTGTAGCTTCACTGTAATCCTTTTAGCTTCGTACATTCCTGACAGATAGGACATGCTAGGTGTATAGCCATTTATCTTACAATTGTAATATTTGAGACTGAACTTGTAATGAATATGAATGACTGCTTAATTCAATCTGAGATGAATCTAAGTTTTTGTTCTTTCTCTATCATACTTATGTGCATGTTTGAAAAATATATGATTTCCTGTCACGAAGGTGTTGACTGGTGCATGTCTTAGCTTAATTAGACAGAGTGGGTTTTTTTTTAAGTTTGTGAACTTTGTCGTTGATGTATGGATTAAAATTGTTTATAGAAGTAATCCTATGCACAAAGACATTCTCTGAAGGTGAAATATCTTTCCTCTAAAATCTATGATAGTTTTTATGTCCAACGAAAAGAAAAAGTATACTCGATTGTTGCTGTGAAATTTCGCATATATTGTTTTTTCATGACTTCCTCAAATTTTTGTTTGTTTTATTGGTGTTCTTACTTTCATTCTGTGAGACAATATATAAAAAAGGGGTTAAATAACCATTTCACCTAATAGGATTCTGAAAGACTAAATTTATGAGTTGATACACGTATAATCTAGAAAGCGGGTTTGGTACTAAGGTGAGATCTAGGACGGGTCTCCAGACTCTCCAATGGGGTATTTCCTTTACTCATAAATGTTTGAATTCATGTTGATAATGGCTACTGGTACAATAGGACAACAATTTTCTATGTAAAGTAATTTTTATTATATTCACTAGATTCTCCTTTAGTCAACGTTGATTATACAAGACACCAACCGTAAATAGATCTGTACCTCTATGTATATATAGATATATAAATTTCATTTCCATATCAGTTTATAAATATATACCGATGTTCCACAATATCTATGTTTGTTTTTTTGGAAATTTAATTACAGAAAGGAAAACGCCCCATTGACGTTAATCTACTCCTTTCCATATTCAGTTATATAAATGTAATTATAGGTGCTTCCGTCTAGCATTATGATTACAGGAGGGACAATTCTAGGGTTGAAATGTCTATCACAAACTTCGCACCAACACACAGATTACATCCACGAAAATATTTCACCTTCCGTAACAAATACATTTCAGAAGTCAAATGTAAACATTCAAGAAGACGTATTACAACAATATATATATACCCCTTGACACAGATCCATTACAACAAATAGACATGATCGTTCAAATAGTTGCATCACAGTAATTAGATATAATCACCCAATAGATACATTACATCAATTAGACATAGTCATTCAAATGGAGGAGGGGAAAAATTACATATATGGAATGATCTGTGGGATGACAAAGGGAACAACCACGTTCCTCCCAACCGTAGAACAGGGCAGCCAAATTAATTGCCTAATTCACCCCCTAGCCTGACCATGAACCCATGAGGGTGAACTTGGAATCTACTCCTTTGAAATGTCCTTCAGTTTCAGCAGACTTCTCCTGCCTCACACCCAATCAATAGTGTTCATAACATCAAGAAGATCAATCCTCTTTCTTTTCCCCAACATACTAGGGAGCGTCATGCCTCCTTGCATATGCTATTTAACCAAACCAATCCTTTTTGCCTAGGTCTTTCTTTTCCCCCTTGGGAATTTTCGCAGCTTTCTAAATCCCTGATTTCCAGGGGCTACCAATGGCCAAATCTCCGATTTTACTCTTGTAACAATCATCCCAGAGGTAATTCCAACATGTTCCCCACTCATGGAGTCATGGTCAGTTGATTTTGACATGGTTGTTCCATTTGTCCTCATGAAATCAATATAAAATATTATGTTTTCATACTAGTGTCATAGTCAAATAGATAGTTGGGTCAAATAAGATCTCTTCCCAATAGTCATAATATTTAATTACAATTTTCAAATTCGAAATTTAGAATTGCCATAAGGGCAAAAATTTTCCAAATTCGAATTTACTAAAAACAAAATAATTTTCCAACAAATTTTAAATTTCAGAAATACTTAATTTTTGGGGATGTCACACCCAGGCTCAAGAGAAATACATGGGACAGTATATAGAGTTTTATTTAATTTTTTCAGACTCTTTAAAATTGAAAACAACGACGAGCATTAACTAATCTGGGATGAAGAAAAATACACAGAAAAGTAGTAGTTAGGATTATTATTTTTGTAATAAAAATGAAATGCCAATAGGAGCAGTGATCAGCCTAGTTCCAAAAGAGGAGGGTTCTAAATATAAACATATGGTCATCCAACTACATAATACCTTCTTTTCATAGATATTGGAGCCCATTCACCAAATTATTTTTCTTTATTTTGATACAAACTTAGAGTTTCTTCATCTAGTGTTGGTATTTGTTTCACCTACATGGTTTTTCAGTTGAATCAAATCACAAGTCCTCTTCCAGAACACCAGAAAACACCAACTACTTCTACAAAGTGCAACCTACAAAATTTTTAGTCTACAAAGCACTACCACCAGGTACTGTGTCAAATTCTCCTTGGGTACCAGATTACAATGTTTGCCTCTGTGATCATCTGATACTGGACCACATCTTTGCATTCATCTGGTACTGGACAAAATTTTTGTGTTCATTTGGTACTATGGGAGGAAGTCTGTTCTCATCCGGTACTGAACCACATCTCTGCGTTCATACGATACTGGACAACATTTTTGCGTTCATCCGGTATTGATGGTCACCTCTATGCTGATTTGGTACCAAAACAAAAGGTCTACGCTATTTTGGTACTAAGCACAACCCTGTGTCCATCCGATACTAAGGTGATCTGGTATTGTTAATAAGGTGTTGGTAGCCCTTATCTTATATTCAATTTTTGTTGCTCGATTTAAGTGTTTCAAGTACTAGGACGTATAAACTCAACATTTTTTTGTTTTATTAAGAAATTAAACTAATTATGTATTAAACACATGGTTTCTCTCTAATTATGACACACTCCCTACCACGAACTTCTACAAATCCTCGTCTAGATTTCCTTATGAAGAAGAAATTCCTATATACCCGAAATGTTGAGAGTACGAGATAATTATGTTTCTTACATGATCAATTTCATGCCTTCCATTTATCTGGTATAAAAACATTATAGTCTCATGATTCAATATCGTGCCATACAAATGAATCGAGCCGCATATTTATGCATGTCAAACCATGATTCCGATGATGTCAGCCAATTTCATACTCATAAGTTTCTATCATAAAGACCACATCTCTTGTCATCATTATCTAACACTCCCGTGAATATGGTCTGACGCCAAATCTCATATGAGTCTATAAGTTATTCATGAATTCAACCTGTCTTACCTTGTCATCATTACCCTCGATGTGACCATTGTAAACCAAATCTCAATTTAAAAACGCTCCTATGGATGGATTTTCCATCCAAATGAGGGTTATTTACCATTTTTACTGTCAAACCACCTACATTCATACTATGATCCCGTGCCTTTGTATGTTTTGCATACTGATCCTCTTATGGTAGTCCATCATGGTTTGCACTGATTTAGTACTCAAACCTCAATCCTCTGTCCATGCCTCATACGCATTAATAATTGTTTTAAGCTAGCATGGGGGTCGACAGACATGAGCTTGTGTTCCAATTATATAAGGAAACACCATAATATAAAGCTTCCAGGGAAAGATTTGAATAGGTCGGTTGGGTCCCATTTTTGGAGAAGTTTAAAGGCTATCATGAAGGAATCTCTCTTTATTTTGTGCAGGCATATGAAGGAGAAAGTGTTCAATTTGAAGATATGAAGTTAACGATTTTAGAGGCCACCATAGTAGAAGCTACAGGCCTCCCTTCATATGGAGAAAAATACTTCAAGGGGGTGATTCTTGACAGGAAGCTTTGTAAAAAAATTCTCAAGCCAAAACATCAAGACCCGGATTGGACTAAGGGAATTCCTCGAAGCTACATCAAATAAGAATATTAGACAATGCTCATTAGTTTGCAGATATTTCTCACCTGCAAAGGGAGGTATGCAGTAACCTTCCTATACCACTTGAAACTTTTATCACATTTTGAAGGAGGGCCACAAATTGATTTTCCTCACTTCCTATGGATGATTTTAAATAAAATAGTGAGAGGAGTGAAATCAAATTCCAAGAAACCTGAAAATAGCCTCCATCACCATGGCCTAATAAAACTTTTGGTTGTCCATGCCTTGAGGACACAACGTAGTAGTTGGAAGCAACTACTCCAACAAAAATTTTCTCAGGAAGGAATGTCCAAATCTGTAGAGGAGTAGGAATCATAAATAAACAATGAGGGGTCCAGTAGAAAGGCAAAGAAAGACAAAAGGGAAGAAATCAGGGGGTAAAGAAGCCACTGTTACACCCATATCATCCCATACTATTTAGGGATTGGAGAAAGAAAAGTTTGTTGTAGGGGAGCCTACTACATCTAAAAAGAAGAAAGCCTCCCAATCTTAGAAAATAAGTCCAACCTTGATTCCAAAAGATAAAATATAGAAGAGGAAGGACTTTGAGCTAGGTGAGTGATCAAATAGTGCTCCTGAAGCAACCATTGAGTTATCACCAGAGACAACCAGCAAATTGGAAAATACCCATGACCTCAACATTCAGAACAATAAAAAGGGTCAAAAGGAGAGTGTGTTAGCAAAACGAATCCTAGAAGGGCCTACCACATCTAATAAGGAGAAGCCTACCCAGTCTAAAGTACCTAGTCCAACCTTGAGTCCTAAATATCAACTTCCATAGAGTAAGAAGAGAAAGAGGAAGAAGACATATCAACATGAAGTTTCACATGATGTCCTTGAGGCAACTATTGAGCTCCCTCAATAATTAGTTAAGGAGTTGGAAAAGACGTCTAAAGCAGGTATTGTGTCTCCTCAAGAACCAGTTAGTGAGTTAGAAGAAACTCCTAAGATGATAAGTGGAAGAGAGGGGAAACTCAAAACGAGGGGGGCTCGAAAGAAACAAATTGCAGAGCCTACACATCAATCTTCCAGAATGGATATAGGGAATGATAAGAAAGGGTAGACTCCAGAACCCACACTTCAGTCCTTGAAGACAAAAATCAAATCGACACAAGAGACACAAGTGTCCAAGCCTATAATTTCTATTAAGATGAAGAACATGAAATTGTTTGAGGAAAATTACACCCTTATCATCAAATTTGATGAAGTCTCACTTCCTATACAAAGGACCACTAGAATCATGGTGTTGATGGATGTTTATGGCACACCGTCAATGGGAAGGGAAGATCAGGTCCGGGGTTTTCTACTTAACCCAACTTGTTTGGTATAATCTACCCTGAGGGGTTTTATGGCTCCATTAGCCAACTAAGATCCTAACACAATTTAAAAGATGCGAAATAACTAAAGATACTACTCTAACAATAAACACTTTAATTACAAATGCTTAACTAAGAGTGTTTATATACAATGGTTATATGCAGTTTACAAGGTTTGAGCAAAGCCTTGTGAAAATATTTGTTTTAAGATAATGGATCTAAACAATATTAAAATAAATAAATATTCTAGTACTCTAAATGAACAAGATTATAAATGATATAACAAAAATAGACAAAGAATATTGATGTTTAAATGATGCAATCACTCTTCATTCACAAATCAACAAATTAAATAAATAATACACTAACTAACCTCTAGCTGATCAACAATAATAAACTAAATTCATCTCTTTGCATTTGTATGAACTCCCCTTGTCATGTGTCAAGTGAAAACTATAACAGAAGAAGTCATAATACTTCCTGAAGAAATTCAAGGAAGTGTTTCATATTCTGGAGTGAGTTTATGACGACATAAATACAAATAATTTTATATCATGTGACCTTGAAATGTCCAATAACTGAAAATGAAAGAAATTAAAATACTCAGGAATGGTGTTACCAGCTATCTAGCATCAGATGTAAACTCAAAATACTTGAATATATGATCATTCACATATATAAACTAAACCAAAAATAACAAACAACATAAATAAAATCATGATATAAAATATTGTGTGCAAAACTGACTAAAGCTAATTCGACACAGATAACATTTCACATAAAGAAATTACATGAGAAGGCAATGAAAAATAACTGCATAGTCTACATAGGACGAAATCCAAAGAGTAAACTTCTTTCTCATATAGTTTCAACAAAATATGTTCATCATATGGTCCACGAAGAATTTTTGAGAAAATAGACTCTTAAAGATTGAAACAATTAATACATAAATGATAACAATTAACCATGTATTGATAAAACAGACTAAAGCTAATTTAAATCAATGCATAATCAATTACTCAAATAATATGAAGATATTATAATGAAAACAAAACCATTTTACTCACATGACAAAAGTCATTAAGCAACCTGGAATTCCATATTGTTCTTTGAAAATACTGGTCCATTCTCCCAAAGATTCCAACCATCTGTTACTCCATTTGAAAAGAAATAATATACAAAAAAGAAAGGATAAAAATCCTCCTCTCAATTTCTTCCCACTTGGGTTGTGAACTTTCTCATATATTTATGCCATGAATGAACAATCTGGGTGTGACTAACAATTTCCACCACCTGAAATTTGCCTCGTAAAGAGAAACCAATATCTCTCAAATCATGCATTTTTTTCGGAAAAATATCATGATTAATTTAATTGGGTCCATTCTAGAGATGGGTTTTCAACTGTTTCTTCCGATTCCTTACGGTTTGGCTGCAATCAGTCCCGCAAAATCGTTTTTTTTTGTTTTTGAATGCATTTCCAAATCTTATTTGTTGTTGCTCATAAATTATTTGCAGCAATCCAATATTATTTTTGGATCAATTATATTGAACATATTTAGATAATAAAATCAAGCCATGATCAAATCTGTACCAAATAACGGATAATAGAAACCTGTAAAACAAAAAGAAACCAAATTAATAACCTAAAAATTGTGAATAAAACAAAATCTAGAACAATAAAATTAAAATGAATTTAAACTAACTATAAGTCCTAAACAAATATTGTTTATATTTTCCTTTCAAATATGATCTTAAAATTCTAAAAGATTCAAGTTGATGGAGAGGAGAAAAATAATAATTTTTGGTTTTCATAAAATCAAACAAATGATAGATAATTCCTTTTTTATTTTTATTTTGAAATGAGATGAAAATTAAAAAAAAAAAATTAATTAATTTAACCTACTAAATTATTTTGTGAAAATGATTGCTAATGAGCAAAAGATGAAAACATAATCATAAATTAAACGAAAGAAAACAGTTGATAAAAATTTAATGTTTTCGCTTAAATTAAGATTTCTATGTTCATCTCTCCCTCATTCAAATTTGATCAAATGTGAAGAAATGTCATAAAAACGATGTGTCGCAATAAATGTTCTTCCTGCAAAATCATTGTTATTAATCAATGTATTCAACCAAGCCATTCTCATAGCAGATAAATTCAATAAGGAATAGGTAATAACAAACTCCCAAATTATGAAGACCGTCCATCAACATCAAAACTCTGCAGAAAGAAAAACATAATGGCATTTGAATTCATGAAATTCAAACCAAACAAAAAAAACTAATATAAACTCAAACTAACCTTGAAACAAAGAAAACCAATACCAATCCAATCAAGTCAAAGGAAAAAAAAGAAGAAGAAACCAAGTAAAATTTCGAGGGACCCTAGATTTTGATTAAAAATAAAGAAGGGGGTTATTGGGACCCAACAAATGGCGAGTCACTGGGAGAAGCAATTATCTCTAACCTATTAAACTTTCATTTCAGGGAAGAAGAATAAGACTTGGATATACTTTTAAGCTTCTTTGAAACAAATCCACTTTAATATTACACAATATTAAGATTAGCTCAGATTTATAGAAAAATATTAGAAAAGAAGAAAAAAATTCTTTCACAAAGGATTATAACCTGAAGTTGTGTTTTAATCAAAGGGTCACGATGCTTATAAAAGGAATTCAATACCGTTGAAAGATCCACTGCTGCCAGCATGCATCCATAGCCTCGAAAAGGATGCCATTTAACCCACTCAAATGCTTTAATCCCATTAAATAGTTGTATCTGCATGTTGTATACTTCCATAAAAGTTAATTTAAAAGAATATACCTTCTACCTCTCAACCCAACATTACTTCGTTGCCAGCAGACTTGTTTAGTACCTCAATGGAGTTTTCTTGGTATCATGTGTGCATTTACCCGCTACCAGTGAGCCTGTTCAGTACCCCGATGGGTTTACACACACTTCCCACACTTAAGTCCTTCCAACCCTCCTATGCCACTTTTAAATAATAATCAATTATATATTTATTGATGCCAAAGAGAGCGAGGTGATACTGGAGGTTAATTGCAATACATGTGAACAATTGATCATTTTTTTTTATTATTTTCTTTCAAAACTAGAAGTTTTATCATGGTTTAGAGATTTTAGATTTCGGTTAAGAAATCATCTAGAGAATGGGGAAGAACTTAAAAGTGATCTTTTAAGAACACGGACGGTGTAAAAAGTCTAACGATAATCGTAATTCCCAAAGATATCGACACATTTCACAGGTAATACTCTGACAAAGAATGTTTAAGATTTCATAGTACTCAACTGACTTACAAATCAATTATCTGAGCTAAACCTTAACATCAGAAACGGTTTGAACTGTTTCAAATTGCTTTTAAAAACATAAGTCTTGAAATGAATGCTTCCTTTGACAATCTCTCTTTGATCAGAAATATATTTATTCAAAAAGATAGACAAGGAGAAAGTACAATCAAATAAAGAAAAAAAAAACACATAGCAAACTGAATTAGATTTTGTTACTGGGATTCAAAATCAGAAGTATATATAAAAAAAAAAATAGAAATAGCAAAATCTCACTTTTAAAAAGAATTTGACCACAAAAAAAACCAGGCCAACCTCTCATAGAGAAAGAGGATCAAAAGGAATAACAACACAATTCAGAGTTTTGCATATAGGAAGCTTCTTTTCTTAAGATAGTGATGCATGATACATCATTTTAACCAAGCTTATTATTAAAAGTCATAGAAAAATCCTTAACCAGGATGAGTGCAATTACATGTAGTGGTGTTATAACCCTAATTTTCACCATACATGCTTACCTAGCATCATGCCATCTCAGATCCCTTATTTGCCAAAGCGTTGCTGAACAACTCTTTAAAAAACCTCTTTTATAAGGTCCCACGTGCCCTACACCATTACTACACGCGTCTACATGCTAGCTGACCTAAAATAGCCCACGTGGACCGACAAAAGCATGAAAAAAGGAAATTTGCCAACGGAACACACAGTTTTGGGTGAGTTAACTACTACTCCCGACCATGCATGGTCAAGGGTTCGTCCAAATACCTAGCTTATTCTAGCCTATAAAAGAAGGGCTAGGGGTCCCATTTGGAAGAAGAGAAAATAGAGTAAAGAAACTTTGCCCAATTTCATATTCCCATTATCCCAACCCTTTAGCCATCCTTGTGCAAGAATATATACAGATCAAAGAAGTTGGAGGGCATTTGAAGAGGAGCCCAGGATTAGGATTCATGGAGCAATGGCCGATCTTGACATTGTAAGTTGATTCATTAAAGTTAATTATAAAGAAATGATTTTCCCATCCCACTATATGAGTTCTTCATAGTTCAGTAAATATATGTTTGAATCTCTAACCCATTAGTCTATAGGTAAAATGCATGTGTAGTTTGTTGCTTGTTTTGTACGCAGGTCAATATTGAGAGGATAGCTGCCAACAAGTGATCAAGCAGGAAGGGAAATCAACATCGAACATCCAGAACAAGGTATGTTGGTCTAACCATGTATTTGTTGAAAAGGAATGGGGTTTAAGTATGGGGACAAAGGTAGAAAGTAGATTTCTTTTAGTCATATCTGTATGCATAAGATAACCCTATTTGCTAGTCCATAAGGGGATTTCCATCACAACAGAATTGGCGACCATACTGGGGATGTCTCTAGGGTTCCTGGAATTTTATTTTTTGGGTAGTTTTAAAAGACTGGTTTTCTTGCCTTTTTTTTAGTTTCTGCAAAGTCTGAGCTAGCAGAGAGTCTAGCTTCCCATACCAGTTGTCTTTGTTATTTGCTTGACTGTGTTTTTTCGACACCCACATAGGTACACGCGGCCTGTGTAAGGTATGAACACGTGTACCCGGGCCCTACTCTCTTACAGCCTGCGTGTAAACGCTAGCTGAAGAAGTAGAAGTAGCGTGTAGAGTCCAGAAATTTTTTGAGGCAATCATCCTCTTCCCTGTCAGAATCAGACATTCTCAGGGGTTTTCTGGAATTCTTTCTAAGTCTTGGTTGTTTGCAGTCTTGTCTCAAATTGGTTTGTTTTACGAATTTTTTCTTGACATTGTTTGCTTTTTCTATTAAAGAGAGTGTTCAAGCCTTCAAGAGATCTTGGTTCTCAATATCAGTGGTCTCTTCCTAGTTTGGATTGTCTGTTGTTATTTTTTTCAGATTTTTAGAGATACACGCAGCCTGTAGAAGGTCAGCCCGCGTGTACACACCCTATGGCTCTATACAGCTCACGTTCACACACTTGTTGTTGGATTATCAGTAGCATGCTTGTGTAGGATATTTTTTGTTGAGGGTAAGGTAGTCATCCTTTCCCTTTATGAGAGTTATACCTCTTAGGTTTTTGAATCTCTGTCTTAGCAGTCAATAGCTTAGGATTAATCTTAGGCTTAGTTTGTTTTTTCTCATTTAAAAGTTATCATAAAAAGAATTTTTTTAGGGTTTTTAGACAAGTGTGAGAGTCATTTTTTAAGTTGCTAGTGTGTGATTTCTTGAATTGATTCTTTTCGATCTGTGATTAGTCCAAAACTATTTTTCTTGGTTTTTACTTGTTGCTATTTTTCCTTTTTGATTTATCAACATTTAAATAAATAAATAAAAATCTCTTTCATTTTCTTGTTTGGTTGAAGAGTGTGATTCTGCATTATTAGCCAGGGAAAAATCTTTGTTTTCTTAAGTTCTTGATAGTTCACTTAGATCGTAAGTATCTCTTGGTCGAGTGAAATCCTTCTTTAAGTTTGTTGATTCAAAAGATCTTAGAAAAAAAATAAAAAATTGAAAAGGTGTTGAAAATTTGCATTAAGTGAAAGTTTTTATTTCCATCTTTTTATTCATTTTTATTTTCTTCTTTTACACATCATTAGTTTCACTTTCATACCCCTTGACACAAGACAAGCCATAAAATTAATGCTAAATCTAAAAATTATTTTACTTTTATGTTTGTAGGGTTATCCAACTATTTCAGGATTAGGGCCTTGGATTAGGTTGGAGAGGAAACTCTTCAAGGCCATTACAATCAAACATTGGAGTCTGAGTTAGGGAGTGTATAAGTCTAGTATCGTGAAAGATATCTGGGACCCCCCTCTAACACATGGGATAAACAAGAGGTCACATGCGGAAAGGTAGTGGAGATAACCCCTCCAAAGCTGGACCAATCGTAGTGGATAACACATATAAAGGGTTTGTTTTGGGATTCTGTCGCTTGAATTTGCCACGGGGCTTCATGGGCCTCGAATCCGTTCGAGGTCCTTAGTTGTCTTCCGGACCACTTTCTTTCGATACCCTTGACATGTTTTGGGCTCGATACCCTTCTCATTGTCGTCTAACTAACTTTCGACTGTACCTGCCTGGTGACTGTTCTCACACTGGCAACCTAGTTGCCTATCTTTTTTAGGGACATACACAGGTGACTGTGGGGGTATACCATAGTACCTAGGATATACATCGGGCCATGCTTTGTAGAGTATACCTGGAGGGTTCTTCCATTTTTGAGTTTCACTTGCACCAGTAAGTTTCTCTAGTGTTGGTTGTTGTAACTATTCTTCCAATTAATTTAGTGTTTGCATGTCTTATCTTCTAGGGACCTTTTTAGTGTGTTTTAATTTCGAACGTTTAGACTACCCTAGAGTGTCTTTGATCTTCTCACACAATGGAGGATCATGAGCTCCACCGGTCACGAAGGCATCTTGGTCTACCGCCATTTACACTGGAGCCACCCCCGCCACCACTAAGGTGAAAGTTAGACCAATAAGGGTATTTTGAAGCGACCGGGTCACAAGAAATTGTACCTGACCAACATCCAGAGGAATCGACCTTTTTAGACCTTGAAGCGCAATCTTTTGGTCTGGTTAAAACCTCCACCACTAATATTTTGGCACCCACCATCGTACCAATTTATGAGTGCCAGACAGTGTCGCACACAGGAATGGAAACAAATGTTGTTACTCCTTCTAAGAATTCTTCAATTCCCACTACGGTTGTCACCACAGGAGAATTTCCACCTCCTAACCCACCATCATCGATTCAAGCCACCATGGTCTCGACCGCCACTACATCACACAGTGTTCCAATCCCATCTTTGGTGGTAGCCACAACCCCTTTCACACCAAGTACAAGAGGCCCTCCATTCTCATACATGATGCCTAGTTCGGGTACAAGACCTGTACTTTCCTACTCCACTTTATAGATTTTAGGTCTGGGGGTAGGGAGCTCTAGAGATCCTTTACAAGGTCACATGGGGGGCACTCCTACTCCTTTTATTTCTTTCCCTTACAGAGGAGGTCATATACCTCCTTTGTCCCCTTCACTCGGTGGCTCGCATCAACAATCCATCGGGTAGCCTACACACCATAGTTTATTTGGAGCGGGGAGTCAAGGACCACTTTCACATAGTATGTCGGTAGGTTTGACACCGTTTTCTTTGATAGGAACGTTTGGTAACAATTCCTTCTTGTCAGCCGCCTTCCCGACTAGGGGCAATCCCAGTTTTGGACAACCTATTCCTATGCAGGGTACTATTCTTGCACAAGGTGCAAACCTAGGAACTTCTTCTGCATCAGGGCTTTGGAATTCTTGGCAGGGATCCGTTCCCTCATCCGAAATGTTGATCTGGAGTAATTCTCTCCACAATCAATGGAACCCCGGACAAGATACTATGCCTATCCCCATGGGACCAACATGGGGCAACCCTTCCCAAAGTCCTTCAAATATAATGCATTCCCAACCATCTATGTCCTATTTTGGAAATCAGTCGATGATGTCTCCACATACACAAAATCCATATGATGGCCAGGGCCATGGTTTCTACCAGAATCTGGGCTAGCAAACGAACTTTTCTTGGCAACCTGGTGCCAATCAAACTCTAGGCCCCTTTTTCCCAGGTTATCACCAACAACCCAAACTACCTTTCCTGGAAACCTTGCATTTTCCAGACTTGACAAGGTTGTTGAATGATCTTATTTGTCACAATCCGCGTTGGCCTCCTATGCCGACAAAGTTGCCTTCAGACATCCGAAAGTTCGAAGCCAAGCCTAACAAAGATCCAGGAGATCATGTGACTACCTTCCATCTTTGGTGCTCATCTAACTTGTTGAAAGATGATTCCGTATAGTTGCGATTGTTTCAACATACTCTCATTGGGAGTGCCGCGAAATGGTACATTGAGCTCGATCGCTCAAGATACTCTTCCTTCGGTGAACTGGTGATGGCTTTCCTAAACCATTTCCAGTTACCTATGAGATACGATGCTGGCCCAAAGCTGCTTGCCAATTTAGAACAAACAATAGTGGACCATATCTCGGATCACATCTGAGAATGGAGATGTAGAAAGAGTTTAATTAGGGTGCCAATCCCACCAACATTCCTTCTTGAGTGGTTCCTTAAGTCTTTGGTCTCGCAGTTATCCAAAGATGTCGCAACGTCAGGAGTATTCTCCAAAGAAGATGCCATCATGAGATCTCAACAATTTGAGCTCATCTATTCTCAGTCCGGTTTATTATACAACATCTTTCTAGATGCGCCATGCTCAATACTTGATAAAACTAGACAGAGAGCTAGACCACATGCCGATGGTATTGTTGGTTCAGCACAAACAAATCCTTCTCTGCAATTGACGAAGTAGTTTTAGTAGTTATATATACAACACACAACGGCCAACCAAACTACTACTTTGGCTACTCCCCCTACCAAAATGTCAGAGGTACACACAATGAAATTGACTAACCCAAAGGCCACCCAGTAGCCTGAAGGAAAGAAAAAACAATGAAAGAAGGGTAAGGGGGATAAAAAACCTACCGATAATGCTGGCATGGAAAACAATGAGAAAAGGAAGGTGAGGTATCCATGCAACTTGTGCACGGAAGACCACCCGACCGATCTATGTCCTCAGCTTGTAGAAGCCCAAAAGTTTGTGATGCGGCAACAACCTGTTGTGTTGACCAACCCATTTCAACATGGGCAAAATCTAACACAAGCCTCTACAAGCACAGAAGGGGGCAACCGAGAACCCTATTTTCCTACGAATAACCTCGCATTCCCGAATGTTTATATGGTAAGGGGTGATTCTTTTATATCAACTAGAGTGCATGACTATAGTAAACCAAGAACTTCTGAGAAGGGTAATGAAGCTGAAATCCCATCTCTTCCTCTACAGATTGACAAGATGTTGGGCGAAACAATGACACGGATTCCCAAAGGTGCATTCAAAAAACATTCTCATAACCCAAATGTAAGGGTTGCCCAGAACTACTCTGTGGTGGAAGATTTAACACAAACCCCTTGTGCAATGTCTGCTTTGGAGGTCCTCCAAAGCTTCCCTTCCCATAGGAAAGCCTTGTCAACCGCTTTAGGATCTACCAAGACTTGTAATGTGGGAACAATCATGCTTGATACAACTGACTTAAAACCTCGTATGCCTTACCATGTAGTGTTTCATATAGTAGTGGCTTATCCCATGAAAACTTTTACTCGAAATATCTTCCGCACGGTGGTTGATGAGGGCGCCTCGACATGAGTTATGTCATTGGCATGTTGGAAGGTTGTTGGATAACCCATTTTGTCTACATCACATACTCTCCTCACCACTTTCGACGATCATTCATTCCAACCACATGGTATCCTTTCTTCTTTCCCCGTGCAGTTAGGTGGGAAGATCGTGTGTGTCGAAGTAGAGGTAGTCGATGCCCCCCTCGACTATAACCTCTTGTTAGGAAGGAGTTGGACTTATTCCATTCAATCAGTGGTTTCTATAGTTTTCTAGGTCTTGTTGTTTCCACACGAGGGCCATATAGTGACCATAGATCAATTATCTTTATCCTGACCTGACCTTACATTGGGGGCATCGACGGTCCCGATGATTGATAATCCTCAACCAGGTGTTGTCAACGTAGGGTTTGGTTTGTGCCCATCTTTGATGGGTACCTTCGATTACCTGCCCCCTCAAGGTGATATCAAGTTTATATCCAATCACCATAAGGTTGAGATTTTTCAAGTTTCATCGTTCCGCATGAATTACTTTGACGATCCATGGATATTTCCTTACCCATCGGCCATGATGGATGGGACAGGGCACCTGGGCATGTCCATTCCCTTGTCCGCAGCTGAAGTAGTGTACTCTTTAGTCCAACAAGCTTCGGATAGCACTGATCCAAATCCCGCACAAGAGTTTGATCCACTTCTAGAGCCTATTTGGGCTCAGGGTTCTCTCATTTGCATTGATTCGTTGGACTTGGTATTGCCCTCTGATGAATAAGTAATTGAAGCAATGACTAGTCCGGAAAAACCATGGGAAGATCTTCATCACAGATAATACTTCCTCCCATATTTAAGCTGAATTGAAGTAGGAGAATTCACCGTGACTATGACGGGAGATTGGTCTTGTCCTATTAGTCTCCTAGCTACCCACGAAGTTTATGCTGAGGGTAATATGGAAACCATCGTTGAAACCATACCGATCAATATCTCCCAAAACCCTGGCATCGTGGAGAATGTTTTCGTCAGAGCTGACTGCTCCCCCAGAGAGATTCAAATCTATGTAGATCTTTTCAAAGAATTCTGCGACGTTTTTGCCTAGTCTTATGAGGAAATTCCAGGTATCGATCCAAAAATAGTTGAACATGAAATTGCAACGTATCCTGATTCCAAGATTATTCGGCAGAAGCTTCATCCATTTAATCCTAAGAAAGAAGCAGCCATTAAGGTTGAGGTTGAGAAATTTCTAAAATCTAGGTTTATCTATCCTATCCATTTGACCCAATGGGTGTCGAACCCTGTGCCAGTCAATAAAAAATAAGGCACGATTCGTGTATGTACCGACTTTCGTAATTTGAACAAGGCTTGTCCCAAAGATAATTTTCCTACACCATTCATCGACTACATCACTGATGAATGTGTGGGTTGCAAAGCCTTTTCTTTCATGGACAGTTTTTCGGGATATAATCAAATACAAATCAAACTCGAAGACCAACACAAAACGGAATTCATTTGTCCATGGGGTACATTCGCGTATCGTAAGATGCCTTTCGGTCTAAAAAATGCTGGAGCAACCTTTCAGCGGGCCATGTATTTTGTTGTCCATGACCTCAAGCATATAGTCGAGGCCTATTTAGATGATTTAGCATCTCGATCTCACAAGAGAACGAATCATCCCACACACCTCCAACTTATCTTCGAATGTTGTTGCCACTTTTGGATTCTCTTGAATCCAAACAAGTGTATCTTCTACGTAACGTCAGGACAATTGTTAGGTTTCATAGTGTCAACAATTGGGATCATGGTCGATCCTCTCAAGGTTGAGTAAATAATTCAGTTTCCCCCTCCACGCACAATCCTTCAAATTCAGAGTCTACAAGGTAAGGCGAATTTTCTAAGATGCTTTATCGCTAACTACGTCGAGATGACCAAGGGCTTTATTCAATTACTTAAAAAAGATGTTCCCTTTTGTTGGGATGATGCCGCTCAATGCTCTTTCACTGCATTGAAACATGCACTCACAACTGCCCCTCTGCTCTGGCCACCTAACTATAATAAGGATTTCCTATTATATTTGGCTGCAACAGAGTCAACCATTGGCATGGTCTTAGTTCAGGAAGATGACTTGTTCTCAGAATATGTCATCTATTACCTGAGCTGAGGCCTCGTAGGATCAGAACTCAATTATTCTCATACCGAAAAACTTGCATTGGCAGTAGCCCATGCTGTTCAACGGTTCTGTCATTATGTTATGCTTTGCAAGACCACCGTTATTGATGTCATGAATCCATTTCAGTACATGTTGACATGACGGGTAATAGGTGGAAAAATCAGTAGATGGATAGTCATCCTCCAGGAGTTTGACTTGGATTTCATTTCAGTGAAGTCCAAAAAGTCACTGGTCTTCGCAAAACTTATTTCAGATCTTTCGGTTGAGTCAGGTGATCTTGTGCCCGAAGAGTCATCTATTAGAGGAGATATGTTTTTGATCGCCTTGTCGGATCCTTGGTACAGAGATATACTTATCTATCTCCATACTTTAAAGTGCCCCACTATTGCTTCTCGTGATGAGAATCGACGCATATTCCATTAGGCTAAGAATGATCTCATCCTCGATGATACATTGTATTGGAGAGGTGTAGACTACATCCTACGTCGATGTCTCACTCACAAAGAAGCGAATATTGTGCTTAACGATTTCCATACCAGATCTTGTGGTGGTCATTTGTCTGGGTTGGCGATAGCCCAAAAGATTCTACAAGTAGGTTACTTCTAGCCGACACTTATCAAGGATTGTATCGAATCAGTCAATAAGTGCCATCCATGCCAAATCTTCTCTCGGAAGATGAGGGCACATCCCTCTCCTATGTTTCTTGTCATCGCAGTTGGTCCCTTCACCAAGTGGGGGACTGATTACACTACATGCAACCCTCCTTCAGCAAGGGGGCACCGCTATATCATTGTAGTTGTAGACTACTTCACAAAGTGGGTTGAAGCTATGCAACCATTTAAAGATGATGGAGAGACTACAACTCTCTTTTTATTCAATCAGATAATAGCAAGGTTCGACGTCCCAATAGATATTGTCACTGACCATGGAAGTCACTTTCAAAACCATATGATGACTGAGTTAACATCAAATCTTGGGTTACCGCAGGAACATTTTTCACCCTACTACCCCCAAAAAAATGGGCAGGTGGAAGATGTAAACAAAACTCTTAAGACCATTCTACAACGAACTATCAACTCAGCCAAGTCAAATTGGAATTTGATGTTATACTCGACATTATGGGCTTACCGAACATCTGTTAAGATTGCAAATGGTTTCTCACCTTTTCAACTCGTTTACAGGATGTAGGCAGTCTTTCCCATCGAATGTCAGATCCTGTCTCTAGAATTAGCAGTACAATTACTACCAGACACTACTCCACTTGAAGAACGGTTAGTATACCTTGAGCAGCTCAATGAGCAGTGTCGTGATGTGGCCTTGGCCAACGAGGCTCACAAACATAAGGTCAAGTGTCAGTATGATAGGTTTGTTCGTCCTTGTATTTTCTTTGATGTCGACCTTGTCCTAGGCTATGACCAAGATAAGGACCCCCTGGTGGCAGGAAAATTCAAACCCATGTGGTTCAGACTTTTCATCATTAAAGAGGTTTTAAAAAAGGGCACTTATCGTCTGGTTGATTTTGAAGGGAGTGCTTTGGCAGAGCCTAGAAATGGGCTCTACCTCAAAAAGTATTACTCATAGGCAGGTCACATTAGGTAACTTTTTGTAACATATGTATAGTATTTGTACTATTACTTTTTAGTTTCTTTTAGTGTTATGGACCTGTCGTTAATGTTATCTTCCACCACTGTGGCAGATGTCAAGAGATTTCTAGGTGTTCATTGGGTATGCAGACGGTGCTAGTTGACACACTCGAAGTCTTTCCCATGCAACTTGGGTAATCTTTACAACTCAAGGCCAGTTATTATCTCCTGGAAGTATATGCTTAGGTGACACCACAAATAATGTCGCCTAGTATAGTGCAGTTATTGAGTTTCTTCATGATGCTTTGTCATTGGGTATCTCTCATCTCCGAGTCTATCTCGATGCTCAATTGGTTGTGTCTCAGTTAAACAGAGTATACCGGGTTCATGATCCAACTTTACACCGACGATTTTGATAGAAAAACAGGACCGCGGAGCAATAAAATAAAATAAATGTGGAAATAATACACAGAAGATACACAATACAAGAGAGACACAGATTTACGTGGTTCACCCAATGTGGGCTACATCCACCAGAGAAATTTCCAGGTCCTTTCTTTATTATTATCCAACAAAATAAAGGGATACAACCTACAACAAAACCCACTGTAACTTCCTCTTCTTTCTCTCACAATATCCTCTCTCAGATACAATACTTGCCAACCTACATAGCCGCAATAAATTTCCCTCATAAAAGAGGGTTTCCTTATAGGGAAAAAAACCCTAACATGATCTCTATCGTTAGATCTGCGACCTTATAATGAACGTTCCAGATTTACAATGAAATTACAATATACTTTTACAAGGCAATTTTTCTTCGGGGGCTTCACTCCCAAACCCCCGCTGGGGGCCCAATTGCCCCCAGATCCTCCAGCCGGGGGGATAGCCCCCCCAAACACCATAGAGGGAGTACCCCCCCTCTGCACTCCCCGATGTGGAAGAGTGTACATACTTCTGGGGTGTAAATTGGTGCAGCACGCGCCACCCGCGCCACCCGCTTCCACCAGGACCTTCCTTTTCTTTGGCCCGAAGAGACAAAATGCTCTTCAACCCCCTTCTCGGGAGTTTCATGTACCCACAAAATTATCGTGGTGACCTCCCTTTATCCTATCGGGAAATCGGATCTCGCGTGATCGCGAGTCCTGCGCTCGGGTCTCACACTCCCCGAAACCCGATGAATCTTCGTTGTGCTCCTTCCCTTTTGTCGACGATTGTTCCGTCGGGAAATCGGTCTTCACGAGGTTGTAGACCTCCTACCTTGAAAATCCCCGATTCCCGGTTTTCGATGCCACTTGGCTTCCTCCACACGACAAGGCTTAGTTTTCGACACCTGTCCTCCGCTACAGGCTTCAATCCCTTCGGGAAATTGCGTATCGGGGTATCGCGATTCCTGTGGTTGAAGTTCACGGGACTTACATATGCCGAAACCCGATCTATCAACACCTGTCCTTCTTGACCATCACGTTTCGGAGTTCGTAACTCCTCCAACAACATAACTCACAACACTGAGAATCCAAAATTACCGAAACCCGATGCACATGTGACCTCTGTCCCCACGTCACCGTCTCCTCCACGCTCGATCGGGTATCGCGGGATCGTGATTTCTGTTTCAATGGTTTCCCTGCCTCTGGAAGTCCTGAAACACCGAATGCCGACTCTTCCAGATTCTTGGACACGTGTCTGGCGGATCAACGACTCCGATCACGTCAGGAAATCGCTAGTCACGATTTCAACATGCTAAGTTCTTATCTCTGGAACCCCGATTCTCCGATGAGTTGAGTTCCGACAAGCTGCGCCTCTTTCCCTACGCGTTGAAGCTTAACCTCTGCGTGACTTCCCCTAGATTTGACGGATGTCGAGATTTCTCTGATCTCCCTTGCGAATCTTGACCGTCGACTCCTTCCTATTTGAGGACTTCTTGAAAATGATGAAGTACTGTTGCCGAGACTCATTCTCCAAGTCCGTGCTTGCAGCTCCTGCTCGAAACCTTCCTCTACCAAACTCCCTGGGCTCTCTTTCACGATATTGTGAGAGTTCTATCCCTCTTGAGCTTATTCACTCTAACTCCCTCAGAGGAATTCGTGCGCACTCCTCACGCTTGGCATTCAACAACTTCTCAGGTGTTAAATCCTTTAGTCTCTGCGCACTTCTTGCAGCAACAGTCCTTGGCTCCTTGCTCAGACTCACAACTGAGACTTCTTCTTCTTCGACCGGTGCCTTTCTTTCACGGATTCAACAACCCAAATCGACTTCTAGGTGAATGAGAACAATAGTTAAACTACTGAGCCTTCATCGACGCGTTCCTTGCAGATGAATTCAACTGCACTCTATGCAGGAATCCCCTGGCTCAGATAGAGAAACAATTGAAACTCATTCTCTCCTTTCTCAGACTTCAGTTTCAAACCCTAAAATCACATTCATAGCATATACAAAGAAAATGCATAACCAGAAAACATACATTCAAGAGCACATAAACAACATACAAAGAGAAACAACACCAGACAAGAATTTGAATCAAAAGACTCTCTTCTATTAATTCAAATCCGTACATAGGTGTTCTCCAAAAAGTTCTTTGTTTTCTCCCCTCTCCTGAATGCTTCCCAATTTCTGAATTATGTTACAATGTACAAAGGAGGGTGTCTATATCCGTTTTCCCTCTCGAACTCTAAAACTGTCTAATCTGGAAATAAAATCCTATCTACCAGCATTAACTAGATTAAATGCCTCCTTATCTTCATCAGACAAGAGCGTATGGCTCAAGGTCTGATACAATACAACAGGCGCTCCTTCATAAATGTTCCATTGAAGGATATATGTCATGTGTTTAAAAATACATGCTTTGGCTCCACGCTAGCTTTGGTAGTCGCGATGGCTCCACGCTGGCTTTGGTAGTCGCGATGCTCCTGCATCATACTCCTCGGCTTGAAAACTTTCATGGGCTCATGTTCATGAGCTCCTGCACGGTCTGTCCATGCTTCAGAATCACTGCTTCTGTTTCCCAACTGGCATCCTCCACTGGATGATTCTTCCATTTCACCATATACTCGAAGTATTGCTTCCCTTTGGTCTTCTTGTTGATCCTCTTATCAAGTATACGCTCCATTTGAGGCTTTTCCGCCATCGACATCTGCTTCTGCCACTGGATTTCTAGCTATTTATCACTCTCAGCTCCTTCTTCCTCAGCCTTATAGGGATATAAGTCTGAGATATTGAACGTCGGAGATATTCCGATCCCATTCGGTAGTTCAATCTCATAAGCATTTTCTCCCAACTTCTTCAGGACTCTGCATGGTCCAATTTTCTTCATTTTGAGCTTGTTGTATGTTCCCCTTGGGAACCTTTCCTTCCTCAGATGTGCCAGAACTAGATCACCAACCTCAAATTGAAGTTGTCTCTGATGTTGATCTGCTCTGTGTTTATATTCCTGGCTCGACTTTGTCAATCGCTGCTTCACCTTGTTGTGAAGATCCTGCATCGCCTCTGCGAATTCTTTAGCGCTTGCGCTCTTTGTCATGATTTGTTTCGAATCCCTCAGCTCTGAAACACCTTTTGTCTGTCTACCGTATGCTATCTCAAATGAAATTCTCCCTATGCTTCAATTCACTGAATCGTTGTAAGCGAACTCTGCCTGTGGCAACACCCTTTCCCAACTGTTGTGGTGTTCCATCACTAAACTCCTCAGCAGGTCTCCTAGAATTTTGTTGACCACTTATGTCTGCCCATCTGTCTGTGGATGATAGGCTGAAATGAACATTAAATTAGTTCCCATCTTCTTCCAGAGTGTCCTCCAGAAATGTCTGATAAATTTTGTATCCCTGTCCGATACAATGCTTCTCGACAATCCATGGAGTCTAACGATTTCTTTGAAAACAAAATTTGTGAGGTGCGTCGCATCGCTGCTCTCCTAGCATGGAATGAAGTGTGCCATCTTTGAAGACCTGTCCACTACCACAAAGATGGAATCAACCCCTCTCTGCATCCTCGGCAAACCCAATACAAAATCCATGCTAATTGCTTCCCATGGCCTCTCTGGTATGGGTAATGATTGATAAAGACCTGTGTTCTTCTTTCTTCCCTTCGAAGGCTGACAAATTCTGCACCTGTCAACAAACTTCCTGACATCTGTTTGCATCTTCGGCCAAAACTATGCTTCGCTCAGCTTTGCGAATGTCTTATCGTGTCCAAAGTGCCCTGCTAATCCACCTCTATGCTTCTCCTTTAGCAGGTTCTCCCTCATGGAGCAATTCAAAATGCATAACTGGTTGCCTCTGAACAATAGTCCATTCTGAATCATGTAATCCATCCACGGGCTTCTGTCTCTGAGAACTGGATTCTCAGCTGCCTCGTATGCCTCTGCAAAATCTGTATCACCTACGTACATATCCCTAAGATTTTCAAAACCCAATGTTTTGACTTTGAACTCCTGCAGCAACAAACACTTCCTGCTCAAAGCATCAACCACTTTGTTAGCAGTACCTGAAATGTGTTTAATTACAAACGTGAAATTATGCATATACTCTACCCATTTTGCATGTTTCTGATTCAACTTTTCTTGTTGACTTACAAACTATAATGCATGATTATCGCTATACAGAACAAATTCTTTTGGGATCAAGTAATGCCTCCACTTCTTCAATGCCTGTATGACAAAATAAAATTCCTTATCATACGTTGAATACTTCACCTTGGCCTCATCCAGCTTCTCACTGAAGTATGTAATTGGTCTATCCTCCTGGCTCAAGACCGCTCCTATGGAAAAGCCACTTGAATCACATTTCACCTGGAAAACTTTCGAAAAATCCGGCAACACCAAAACTGGTTGTTCGGTGATCTTTCGCTTCAACAGATTGAAGCTCTTCTCTGCTGCTTCAGTCCAATGAAAATATTTATGTCTTTTCTTGACTGTTTCCATCATTGTTGCGCTAATTCCACTGAAGTTTTTGATGAATTTCCTATAGAAACTTGCCAATCCGTGGAAACTTCTCACCTCGAAAACATTTCTTGGTGATGGCCATTCTTTAATTACCTCTACCTTACTTGGATCCATCTTCAATTCATTTGCCGATATGACAAACCCCAAGTAAATGAGTTCTCTCTTCATAAATGAAGATTTTCTCACATTGATCAGCAGCTTCTCTTGCTGTAGCTTTCTCATTACTGCAGCTAAATGCTTCAAATGTTCCTCCCTTGATTTGCTAAAAATCAATATGTCATCTAAATAAACAATGAAAAACTTACCAATGAACTCTTTCAACACTTCATTCATCAGCCTCATGAATGTACTCGGTGCATTCATCAAACCAAATGACATGACTAGCCATTCATACAACCCTTCATTGGTTTTGAAGGTTGTCTTTCACTCATTGCCTTCCCTCATGCGAATCTGATGGTATCCACTTTTCAAATCAACTTTTGAAAAAAAATCTGCTCCACTCAAACAGTCCATCAAGTCATCCATTCTCGGCAATGGGAACCTATACCTAATGGTGATCTTGTTAATGGCTCTGGAGTCTGTACACATTCTCCAGCCTCCATCTTTCTTTGGGCTGAGTACCGTTGGAATGGTACATGGAATCAAACTTTCCCTAACCAGTCCTTTATCCAACAGTTCCTGTACCTTCCTTTTGACCTCCTCATTCTCTTGAGGCGTCAACCTGTACGCAGCCTTGTTTGGTAAACTTGCTCCCAGTACAAGTTTTATGTGATGACTTATGCTCCTCATTGGCGGCAACGAATGAGGTAATTCGTCTACCACAATGTCAGCGAACTCTTCCAACAGTTCTTGAATTTCTTCTGACAAATCGTCCACTCTTGTGCTGGTCAAAATGATCTTAGGTTTTCTTACCACAAAGAATTGTGGATCTTCCTTCTTATTTACTTCTGCCAGAAGTTCCTTCCCACTCATGAGAAGTATCATGTTGTTTACTTCCAGTTTTACCTTCTTATCTTTTATCGGAAGTAACATGTGCATTCTCCCATTCTTGTCCAGGGTATACGTATTCATTTTCACATCATGAATTACATTTCTGTCATACTACCATGGTCTTCCCAGCAGTAAATGGAAAACATCCATAGGAATGACATCACATAAAATCTTGTCATTATATCCTCCTATTTTAATGTCAACTAAGCATTGTTTAGTGACACTCACCTGATGTCCCTTCTGTAGCCATGATACTTTATATGGACTCGGGTGATCAGTCGTCTCCAGCTCTAATTTCTCCACCATCTTGGTTGAAACGAGATTGTCGGTGCTTCCGATGTCCACAATGACCTTGCATTTCCTGTCCTTGGTCTTGCATGCGGTTCTGAACAGTCTGCTTCTCTGAGCTGTGTCCTCCACCTCCTTCTCGGGTGTAACGAGAACTTTTTGCATCATCAAAGAACTTTCGTCTTCTACGTCTTCTGCTTCAGCAGCTCACCCCTGTGCTTCGGCGATGTGAGATTCTCCTTTATCTATCTTCCTATCTGGACAATCAACCGCCTTGTGTCCATTCTTCCCACATGTGTAGCATGTGATGACTCCTCCTCTGCCTCTTCCTCTACCTCTGGTACGAGGAAAAGTGTTATTATCCGCATATCCTCCACTTTGTTCTACCTGTTTCCTTGGCTGTTTAGCATGCTGGCCTCGTTGAGAACTTCCCCCTCTTTCCATTTTGGTCTGAGGCTTCTTCCAGTCGTCCTTAGATTTCTGGAACCTGTCTTGGGCAACTGCTTTTCCCCTTGGCTGGCTCTTGCCTCGCCCTCGCTGTATGGTCTTACGGCTTAGCTTTTCTTCTGCCTTTAGCGCCATCTGATACGCATCCTCAATTTTTCGGATGGTTTCCATACTCATCTCATCCTGGATATCGTATCTTAATCCATTCATATATCTGGAAACTTTTTCATCATCGCTCTCCCGATGACCTGCTCTGATATTGAGCTTGTAAAATTCTTCGGTATACTCCTTTACCGTCATCAACTTCTGTCTTAGGTTCTACATTTTCCTGAACAGTGTGATATGATAATCTCTTGGGATGAACTTGGCCTTCATCTTTGCAATCATTTGATCCCAGTTTTTGATCTTATGTTTGCCTTTGGAATGTTTGTCTGCCTGAAGCTCGTCCCACCATAATGTTGCATGTCCTTTCAGTTTCATGATGGCATGCCTGACCTTCTTATCCTCTTCTATGTCTTCATAATCGAAGTAGGTATCAAGAGCTCGAATCCAATCCAACAACTCTTCTGCATCCAGAATTCCTTCATAAGTTGGAATGTCCATTTTTGTCTTTGAACTCATCCGAACGATAGCCTTAATTAACCGCTCATTGGATGCATCTTCAGTTGCAACTTCTCCTTGTTGTTCATCTTTAGCTTCACCTTCGGAGTCACTTAGATCTCCAACATTTGTTGTGCATCTCTGCGCTGCTTCCATATCTTCCAATCTCGCTCTGAGATCGCGTATCTACCTCTCCATCTCTGGATTCCCTGTCGGCCTACCTCTTCTTCGCACATCCCTGTCCTCTGGATCAGGCAACTGCCTTTCTCTTCTTGGCGGCCTGGTGAAATTTTCTCCTCTCTCTGTCACAGAAACAAAGAGTTCCCGCTCTGATACCACTTGGTGCAGCACGCGCCACCCGCGCGCCCCGCTTCCACCAAGACCTTCCTTTTCTCTGGCCCGAAGAGCCAAAATTCTCTTCAACCCCCTTCTCGGGAGTTTCCTGTACCCACAGAATGCTCGTGGTGACCTCCCTTTATCATATCAGGAAATCGGATCTCGCGTGATCGCGAGTCCTGCGCTCGGGTCTCACACTCCCCGAAACCTGATGAATGTTCGCCGTGCTTCTTCCCTTTTTTCGGCGATTGTTCCATAGGGAAATCGGTCTTCACAAGGTTGTATACCTCTTACCTCGCGATACCCCAATACGCAATTTCCCGACGGGATTGAAGCCTGTAGCGGAGGACAGGTGTCGAAAACTAAGCCTTTCCGTGTGGAGGACGTCAAGTGGCATCGAAAAACGGGAATCGGGGATTTGCAGGGTAAGAGGTCTACAACCTCGTGAAGACCGATTTTCCGACGGAACAATCGCCGACAAAAGGGAAGGAGCACGATGAACATTCATCGGGTTTCGGGGAGTGTGAGACCCGAGCACAGGACTCGCAATCATGCGAGATCCAATTTCCCGATAGGATAAAGGGAGGTCACCACGAGCATTCTGTGGGTACAGGAAACTCCCGAGAAGGGGGTTGAAGAGCATTTTGGATCTTCAGGCCAGAGAAAAGGAAGGTCCTGGTGGAGGTGGGGCGCGCGGGTGGCACGTGCTGCACCATAAATACTTCATGGGGTATAAACATGGATGAAAGTAAAAGACCTCTAAATCAAGAAGATAATCAAGCTCCACAACCAACAATCTCCCACTTGGAGACTGATCTCAACAACTCCACCGTTGTTGTACATGATGGACTCTGAACCTTCTTGGACCTGGAAAATTTCTCATCTTCATCTTCATTCTCGAAGACCAGCTGAAACTGAGCAAGAACTCAGTTTCTATTGGTTACTCCCATTGTTATCATGTCTGCAGGATTCTGGCTAGTGTGTATCTTTTCCAACTTCAATTGTCCATC
>ML780181.1:150750-194623 GCA_009831015.1 Picea engelmannii | reverse complement strand
TCTTCCATCTGCATCTTCCATAACTGGTAGTTTTGGCCGTTAAATTTCTTGACCCTAAACTTTCCATCTTCCGACATTGCTCCCACTCAAACCAGGAACCCTCTTTTCCTGCGAGTTACCTTACGCTCTGATACCAGTTGTTAGAAAAACAAGACCGCGAAGAAATAAAATAAAACAAATTCGGAAATAAAACACAGAAGATACACAATACAAGAGAGACATAGATTTACGTGGTTCACCCAGTGTGGGATACATCCACTAGAGAAATTGCTAGGTCATTTCTTTATTATTATCCAGCAAAATGAAGGGATACAACCTACAACAAAACCCACTGTAACTTCCTCTTCTTTCTCTCACAGTCTCCTCTCTTAGAATACAATACTTGCCAACCTACATAGCTGCAATACATTTCCCTCATAAAAGAGGGTTGCCTTCTAGGGAAAAAAACCCTAACATAATCTCTATTGTTAGATATGAGACCTTATAATGAACGGTCCAGATTTACAATGAAATTACAATATACTTTTACAAGGCAATTTTTGCTTCAGGGGCTTCTCCCCCAAACCCCCATCGGGGGACACTGCCCCCAAACCCCTGCTTGCCCCCAGACCGCCCAGTCGTGGGGATAGCCCCCCCGGACTCCACAACGGGGGTACCCCGCCTCTGCACTCCCCCACGTGGAAGAGTGTACATACTTATGGGTGTAAATACTTCATGGGTTATAAACACGGATGAAATTAAAAGACCTCTAAATCAGGAAGATAATAAAGCTCCACAACCAACAGATTCCTTAGAGTACGTCTCTTAGAATGAAACTTTGATTATATTACATATTTTCATGTTCCTAGGCTATTAAACCAAGTTACAGATACTCTAGCTAATCAAATTTTAGATTGGCATCTTGCACACATATGAAAGAACATTCACGTAAACATGTAAATACATCTTTTGCACACATGATCCCTAAGACACAAAAGACCAAAAAAAACATATATAATATCATAAAGTAACCAGAGTACACCGATGGACACAAGCGCCTCAAAAATAGGACCAATAACAAGTCAGAGGGCTTATGCCCTCAAAAAATATACAAGTAATGCTCGTGGCACATCAAAATGTTTAGCTAAAGTCAGGACCTGTGGGCCCTGTTATACTGATCCACAACATTGGCTAAACACCAAAATAACTGGACTCACATCCGTGGTGCCCCCACTACATGAGGCTGCATAGATGGTGCCAGGTCCTCAATATCTTCCATTGGGACCATGCGAGTGAGCACAGTAAAGTTACGCTTGACTCGTCTCAATACCCTCTCAGCCTCCCCGACTAGAAGATCTCTTGCTACTATTTGTCTCCCTGTGGTGGTAGGTGCGGCCCCTGGCTGAGGAAAACGCCTGTTCCTCGCATAGTCAGTGGGTCTCACTGGTCCCACATCTGCACATAATGAATACATATCCGTCAAATACTCTGGCATAACAAAAAAAAATGATATATATAACAAAACAAAATAAAAATTACATATGTTTAAAACACAAAAAAACTACAAACGTGGAGACTTACCCATCTCCCCTCGCTCCTCACCAAGAGGTACGGGTATCTCAGGGTCTCTCGAAAAATCAATCCCGGCATAGGGGTAATCCTCTATAACTGGGATCTCTCGTGACAACCACGCAAAGAAGTCATCATCGAAGGACTCATTGGTACTTTCACCACCCTGTCGCGGTAGTAATACTGTCCATATACACACAACAGACAGAGAGGCTTGAAGTCCTTGTACCACTACTCGAGGAATAAAACTTCGAACTCTCTCAGAAAAGAACGAACACATAATGGTCCGAAACCCGAAGTTCCTATGTGTTCACAAACGACAATCTGTCAGCTATCTTTTCATACACTCAAGTAATGTGGTACTCTAATAAAAAACTTATGCATTTAAGCACTGGACTACATAGTTCATGTATGCACGAGACACCTGATGTAGAGCCGCAGAACCAGTAATTCACCCTATAAGCAATACTATCACCTGTAGAAATAAGTTAGTGATCTTTCTTATGGGCACCTGCATGCTCAAGCGATCTGTATCATCTGCACAGTATAGACCTATCAATTCCACTATGTTATGCAGCCCCAAAGGAAAAGTCCAGAAGTTGACTGGTTCCCCTCTCTTGGAGAGGCTAGTCAAAAAGTAAATGTCCTTGACCGTGGGAACCAATGAATGCCCCTCTAACATGAATTCCTCTGCATCTAGATGCCAGTAGTCAACCAAGGCATTTAGTAGCCTAGGTTGTTCCCACATGAAAGGACATAGAAAAAACTTGAGTAACCCACATTGCATCAAAGTCCCCACAGCATTGGGGTCTTCCCCGACCAACTCATTCACCTCTTCATGCTCTCTTTCTCTCCAATGGATATACATCCTACAAAACACCAAGGTTCAGGAGGGTTAACCCTTGATTTTTATGCCTTTTTCATTCCATAAGGGGGTCCACGTGTGCTTTACTAGTGACAGTCATGTGTACACGCGTGTAGAGTTTACTCTGCCCGAATGTACACGCGGTTTATCCAGAGATAGCCCACATGGAACTAGGGCCGACCTTTTAAAGATCGACGCCCCCTTAAAAAATGAAACCCAATGCAAAAATAAAGACTTAAAATGAAAGATAAAGGAGGTTGTACTTACTTGGTCCAGACAGAAGTTCGTTTCGTCCACTGTATCTCCCGGAATCACCGCTTTTGACAAAGGGGGTCTTTTGGCTCCAGAGTCAATTTCCAAATCAACAATGGTGATAATGAGCTGCCAACTTCTATTTATAGACTTTTTGGCCTCCCTTATCATTTTCTTCATACCAAAAAACATTTAGAGTGATTCAGGAGTTGCATAGGAGGGATTTGATCGGATATTGGGACATTTTTTTGGAGTCTTGAGTAATTTTTTATGTTCCGTGATTATTTTTTTTTAGGATCAACTTGAGCATATAGGTTAGGATTCTACCCTAACTTTTGTACCTTGTTGTCTTTTTCCTTTTCCATAGGATCGATCCCATCAGGTTGTGACACAGAACCATCATAGCTTCTTTAGAAGTGTCGCAACTTGGTGGTAGAGCTTACCGAAACATGGATTCCCTAGGTATATCCTGGTTGCATTATGGTATCTATGTTGTCTCTAAAACATTGTAAGCTCAGGAGTCCTTGTAGTTTTTCCTGAATACAAGTTTGAGCTTCATTTGCATGATTCTTCTTCGCTCTTGACTTCACCCTCAAGACTCCCAAAAAATAATGGGTCTTCTTTTAAGCCCTTTTCAGACCTTATAAACATGAAAAGATTGTCGAGCGATCTTGTGGCCTTTCACACTCGTTAAACTGAAATTTGAAGTCTCGTCTGTCCGGTGGTAGTTCACCCCTTTTTCGGTCCAGATGGTCAACTGTACAAACAAAGGTATACTCTATGGAACTTCAGTTCTCTATAAGAGTACTCTCAGGTATAATTTTATCCCTTTTTCGGGCCTGAGGGACTAAACTTATGAAGAAGGAACCCCCACAGAGTCCACAGTTAAGCTCTTTTTAGACTCCCTAAAATTGAAAAGACCGTCGAGTGACCTTATTCTTTCACACTCGTTAAACTGGTCCAAAAGAACATTCTTGACGGAGTCCATAGTTAATCTTTTTTCTGATTCCTTAAAAATAAAAAAATGGCCGAGTGATCTTGTCCTTATCACACTCGTTAAAATGGTTTTGAATAGACGTCTTGTCGGTGCTAGTTTACCCCTTTTTCGAACTGAATAGACTATCTTCGAAAAAGGTACCCCAATGGAGTCTCCTTTTATGATTTTTCAGACTCTCTAAATATGAAAACCCATCGAGCTTACCTTCTCTGGGCTCGTTAAACTTACATCGAAGGACGTTACCATTGTGTGTTTTGTTAACCGCATTTGTATACCTTATATGCCAGCCTTGTAGCACTTTGCTTCTGTTTCTTAACACCCTTGGTCCCTGGAGGATTTTTCCTGAGTATCACTATTTTGAACATCAGTCTTGTCCTTGGGCCTTGATCTTGTATGTTTGTCACACTCGTTCCTCCATTGTAATGTAACATTCCTTTATTATTTTTTCCAAAATGATTGAAAAAGACAAAAAAATCAAATATACCCCCAAAAGAGGAAGGGAAAAGTATTTTCTTTATTGGCATCATAATGAGTCACACTTGGATAAAGCACATATGTTCGTTTGTTCATCAAGATTTGGGATGTATTACGACCTTAGGAAGATTTTCTTGCTACATAGAGTTGTGTCCTCCTCCGTTTGGTTATTCTTCCAAACATATGGAGAGTTTGTGTTGCCTCCTGCTTCATAAACTTATGATTAATTCCATGCTGCCTAAGTCTCATCATTTGTTGTGTTGTTGTCCAAGGGAAGTTTCTACCAAGCCTGAGTCAGCCCCTCTGCAATTTGTCTCTTTCCCTCATACCCAGCCATCCTGAATGTCCAATCAAGTCCTTGTTCAAAATCAATGAAGCCTTCAGTCTGATCATCAAGATTATCTAGTCCATGACCGATGAGTCGTCGAAGACCTTTGGGTAGTGTAGTCATACACTCATATTACACTCCTACCTTTAGTTTTGAAGATTTTGAAGTTGTTTCTTGAGCTCTGAAGATCTCATCTCCAGCCATCAGGTTGTATCAGCTTCTAGAAGATGGATACTCTATCCGTATATATTTTTGATTTTGAGATGCAGCTCCATTGTGTATTGTTCATGGATACACTTTATATAGTTATTTGACATGGATCTACAGTGTATTTGATTGGTAGACATGATTTTTTTTTATCCCAAGCATGGATATGCCTGCCTCGGTGAGACATTTGTTATTTTGCAGACGGTGCCTCCCGGTTCCTGGTCCTTGGGCTCACTTGTTCATCACATCAGTAAAGATTGGTAATGTATTTTGGCCATCAGATGCTCTTCTGACCTCACACATTAAGGGCATATGTTATAACCCTAATTTTCACCATACATGCTTACTTGGCATAAGGCCATCTCAGATCCCTTCTTTTCCAAAGCACTGCAGAACAACTCTTTAAAAAACCTCTTTTATAAGGTCCCACACACCCTACTCCATTACTGTACACGTGTACATGCTAGCTGACCTAAAACAGCCTGCGTGGACTGACAAAAGCATGAAAAAATGAAGGTTGTTGATGGAACACATAGCTTTGGGTGAGTTAACTGAAACTCCCAGCCATGCATGGCCGAGGGTTTGTCCAAATACCTAGCTTCTTCTAGCCTATAAAATAAGGGCTAGGGGTCCCATTTGGAAGCGGAGAAAATAGAGTAAAGAAACTCTGCCTAATTGCATATTCCCATTGTCCCAACCCTTTATCCATCCTTGTGCAAGAAGAGATACAGAGCAAAGAAGTTGGAGGACATTTGAAGAGGAGCCCAAGATCAGGGTTCATGGAGCAGTGGCCGATCTTGACATTGTAAGTTGATTCATTAAAGTTAATTATAAAGAAATGATTTTCCTGTCCCACTATATGAGTTCTTCATAGTTCAATAAATATATGTTTGAATCTCTAACCCATTAGTCTATAGGTAAAATGCATGTGTAGTTTGTTGCTTGTTTTGTACGCAGGTCAATCCTGAGAGGATATCTTCCAACAAGTAATCAAGCGTGAAGGGGAATCGACATCGGACATCTGGAACAAGGTATGTTGGTCTAACCATGTATTTTCTGAAAAGGAATGGGGTTTAAGTCTGGGGATGAAGGTAGAAAGTAGATTTCTTTTGGTCATATTTGCATGCATAAGATAACCCTATTTGCTAGTCCGTAAGGGGATTTCCCTCACAACAAGTGGTAACTATGTTTGTCAGGGTAAAACTAAGATCAAATATCTAATTTATTTATTAATGCTTCATAATATCTGAAATCATTGCATGATGCTGCCAATTTTTTAAAAATAAATGTTTAATCAAGACAGTTGCGAAAAGGAAAAGGAAAGGAATTGAAAGAAGACTTCCCTGACAACATTCAGACGATGGTTCTATTTGCATAACCATGTGCCTTCATAACTTCATTATTCAAAAGAAAAAGGTGAAAACGAAAGAAAAACCCAAAAGGAATCTATTCCTACACCTACTCTAACTTATACATAGATCAAACCGCTAAGGAAAATCGTATTTCTAGTGCATCCAAAAGAGCATCTTCAATCTTGCAAGGCATAAAAATTTGAAAATCAGAATAAAAGAATGTAGTATTTTCATATACAAAATAAATATGTCATCCTTACCTCGTATATATTCATTTAAAAAAAAAACAAGGAGGACCTTACCATTCTTTTGAAACTTGATGTATGAATCCTCCATCCATTATGCAATCTTGTCGTGATATGGGTCATAATTGCATGAAATAATGTAGGTAAGTTTTTAAAACTTGTCAATATTATGGGGACCTGAAAAAAACATCAACCAATGTCGAAGTGCCCCATCCTCTTGACAATTCTCCAAGTGTTCATCAATTTCTTCACATGGAGGACCAAAACAAATCATGTCATGGTTACTTCCTAGATATTTAGGTAGAAACAAATCAAGAACAACTTTATATTTATTATGATGATTTTTTACATATGAATCCTCAAGCCATTCTAAGATATAAAAATTAGGATGCAAACTATGACTTCGACGAACTAGATATGTCAATGGGGAACACATCATAAGAGGATTCATCACATCAATTAGATTACTGCTTTGAACATTTCCTTTGATGAGATGGATCGTTTCAAAACGCGAAGCATAATCATTAAAATTCAAAATAACCAAAGAATGAATATGAAATGTAGAATATTTGATCTCCATGAGAATGAGTGCATTGTCTTTTAAAAAAATAAATCATGTGAAATCATCTTGCAATGTGTCTTTTTTCCATGAGAGTGATGAAAGTGAAAGAGCGTCAAATCCGACTTCATAAATGTTATGCTCGAAATTAATTTCACCAAATCTTGGCATATCAAAAAGATATGATTATGATGGAAAAGAGTAAGATATCGTGGGTAAAGTATCATGTCCACCAGAATCTAAGAAGATATCGGGATATAAAGAGTAAAAGGAATCATAAATGAGCACATGAAAAGAATCTCTTGAGCAATTATATTTAACAATGGTATTCACAAGACATTCATATTCACTTTCCTTAAAACATTCACTCTGTCTTGGTGATAAATCCTTCAACATAATATGGTCATCTAAAAATTTACCTCATGTATGATAGACAATTAAAAACTTTCATGACGAACATCTAATCTTTCCTATGGATAAGGTATGATTTGTGGATGAAGGTTTAAGGTTTCTTCGTCAAACTGCAGATTTACATCTATAATTAGTTTCATAGGAATGTTAGAATACCTAAGATCATTTTCATCACGTAAGTGTTCTTCAATAACTGAATTTAAGTACTGATTAAAGAAAGAGTTAGAATAATATGTACATTCACCTTGACCCACCATCAAATCTTCTTCCACGATTGTTGATGATTGAATATACAATGATTCAGAGGAAAATCCAGTTTGATTGTCAGCAAGAACCTTTTCAATAGATTCTACCTCCCTTGCTTGTTCAAAATTTTCGGATGGATTCCTCTCATCCTCCAAACAAAATTCTTCTCGCAATTGAGTGATAGGATTTGTAACTGATTCATCATTTGCGATTGAAAATGGTTGGATGAAAAGGGCACAAACATCAAAGAGGAGATTTAGTACAAATGACATGTCATCAAGTTGAAACTTATAGAGAACATGATGGATGCTTGTTAAAAATACCTCTAGAGATGAATTGTCATTGATTAGTAAATCCTGAAATTCTTCACATAATTGATTGTAATCATAGATTTCAAAAGAATCTAAAAAAGCCTCTACAAATTGAAACCAATCAATAATGTGATATGATGGAAAAGACTCAAACCAATGTTTAATCCGACCGATACATGTAGAAGCGAACAATCTGCATAAAACCTTTAAATCAAAAATATCATGCTTGATGCATTTACACCAAAACTTGTTAATATGGTCTTTTGCAGATACATTCTCCCCATCATCAAAGGTGAGTTTGGACAAGAGAGATACTGTCTCATTGGGAATATCAGGTAATGAGAAGTGGAAAGAATGTTCCAACACAGTTATTTGGGGAGCCATGGGGAATTAAATACATTCAAAACAAAGACTCCTACAAGGCCAGTTTGTCAGACTGGCCTACCTTCTAGTGCATTTCAAGATGACACAAAAGAAGAATGTATAAATATGGAATTATGATAGTCCAAGGGGTAAAACATTTAATCATTAAATTTACCTCGACCCTCCTTCTAGCACCATTTGTTGATTGGAATTTATGACACACCGTCAACAAGAAGGGAAGATCCAGTCCAGGGTTGTCTACTTAACCCAAGTCGTTTGGTATAGTCTACCCTGATGGGTTTTATGGATCCGTTAGCCAACTAAGATACTAAAAAAATTTAAAATATGTGAAATAACTAAAGATACTACTCTAATAGTCAACCCTTTAATTACAAATGCTTAACTAACAGTTTTTATATACAATGGTTATATACAGTTTACAAGGTTTGAGCAAAGCCTTGTGAAAATAATTTTTTTAAGATATTGGATTTAAACAAGATTTAAAACAAACAAAATTATTCTATCACTCTAAATGAACAATGAATGAACAAGATTGTAAATGATATAATAAAAATAGACAAAGGAGATTGACGTTTAAATGATGCAATCACTCTTCATTCACAAATCAACAAATTAAATAATTAATACACTCACGAACCTCTAGCTAATCAACAGTAATAAACTAAATTCATCTCTCTGGATTTGTATGAAATCCCATTGTCCTTTTTCAACTGAAAACCTATGACAAAAGCAAGCATAATACTTCTTGAAGAAATTCAGAGAAGTGTTTCATATTCTCGAGCGAGTTTATGACAAAAAAAAGACAAATAATTATATATCATGTGACCTAGAAATGTCCAATAACTGAAAATGAAAGAAATCCAATTCTCAATAATGGTGTTACCAACTATCTAGCACCATATGTAAACTCAATATACTTGAATAGATTATCAGTCACAGATATAAACTAAATTGAAAATAATGAACAACATAAAGAAAAGCATGATACAAAATATTGTGTGCAGAACTAACTAAAGCTAATTCGACACAAATAATATTTCACATCAAAAAATTGCATGAGAAGACAATGAAAAAACACTGCACAATCTACACAGGAAGAAAGCCAAAGAGTAAATTGCTTTCTCATATAGTTTCAACAAAATATGTTCATCAGATGGTCCACGAAGAATTTTTGTGATAATAGACGCTTAAAGATTGAAAAAGTTAATACATAAATGATATCAATTAACCGTGTATTGATAAAACAAACTAAAGATAATTTAAATCAATGCATAATAAATTAATCAAAAAATATGAAGATATTATAATGAAAACAAAACCATTTTACTCATAGGACAAAAACCATTAAGCAACCCAGAATTCCATATTCTTCTTTGAAAATACTGGTCCATTCTCCCAAAGATTCCAACCATCTGTTACTCCATTTGAAAATAAAAAAGTTTACAAAATAAATAATATACAAAAAATAAAGGATAAAAATCCTCCTATCAATTTCTTCCCCACTTGGGTTGTGAACTTTCTCATATATTTATGCCATGAATGAACAGTCTGGGCATCACTAATAATTTTCACCACCTGAAATTTTCCTCGTAAAGAGACAACGATATCTCTCAAATCGTCCATTTGTTTGGGAAAAATATCTCTAGTCAACTAAATGGGTCCATTATGGAGATGGGTTTTCAACCGTTTCTTCAGATTCCTCACGGTTTGGCTGCAATCAGTCCCACAAAATCATCGGCCTATTATTGAACGCATTTTCAAATCTTAATTGTTGTTGCTCATGAATTACTTGCAGCGATCCAATATTATTTTTTGATCGATTATCTTGAACGTATTTAGATAATAAAATCAAGCCATGATCAGATCCGTACCAAATAACTGATAATAGAAACCTGTGAAACAAAAAGAAACCAAATTAATAACCTAAAAATTATGAATAAAACAAAATCTAGAACAATAAAATTAAAATAAATTTAAACCAACTATAAGTTCTAAACAAATATTGTTTATGTTTTTCTTTCAAATATGATCTTAAAATTCTAGAAGCTTCAAGTTGATGGAGAGGAGAAAAATATTAATTTTGTGTTTTCACAAAATCAAACAAATGATAGATAATTTTTTTTTTTTTTGAAATGAGAAGCAAATTGACAAAATAATTTAATTAATTAAATCTACAAAATGATTTTGTGAAAATGATTGCTAATAAAAAAAAGACGAAAACATAATCATAATTTAAATGAAAGTAAACAATTGATAAAAATTAATGTTTTCGTTTAAATTAAGATTTGTATGGTCGTCTCTCCCTCATTCAAATTTGATCAAATGTGAAGAAATGTCATAGAAAGGATGTGTCGCAATAAACGTTCTTCCTATAAAATCAATTATTAATCCATGTCTTCAACCAAGCCATTCTCATAGAAAATAAATTCAATAAGGTAGAGGTAATAACAAACTCCCAAATTATGAAAATCGTCCATCAACATGAAAACTTTGTAGAAATAAAAATAGAATGGCATTTGAATTTCATGAAATTCAAACTAAACAAAAAAATATAATATAAACTCAAACCAACCTCGAAACAAATAAAACCAATACCAATCCAATCAAGTCAAAGGAAAAAAAAAACAGGAATCTAAGCAAAATTTCAAGGGACCCTAGCTTTTGCTTAAAAATAAAGAAGGGGGTTGTTGGGGCCCAACACATGGCCAAGGAGACAACATTTCCACATGTTCCTTCTCTTCAAAGAGAGCCCATTGATATCCCGAATTCTTCAGAGAAAGAAAGTGGCTATGGAGGTACAATAAGTGAGACCAAGGGATTGGTGATAGAAACCTTGAGAGGATTGAGAAAGGAGAAGGAAGCCCGAGAGGGGGTGATTGAGAAAACAACCACATTTGGTCCAGACAAATATCTGAGAAAACAACAATTGATAGTGAAGATTGGGAAGCTAAAACAAGAAGTTGCAGAGTACCAAGTATTGGATAGGGACATTAAAGCAGAGAATGCACAATTAAAAGAAAATAATGTAATGTTACAGGATGCACAAGAAGAGGTCTATGCTAAACTCAACAAAGTATTATGGTTGATCCAATACACCAGAGTGATTAAGAAGTAACCGAAGAGCGAATCTTCTGGTATTAACATCCTACAACCAAAGAAATTATAGGGAATGGTTCAATTTTGCAAAAAGTTTTGAGTATCAGTTTTGATGTTGTTGCATGAGGACATGCAATGAATTTAGCATGGGGGAAATGTTGGGTCTCCATTTTGACACTTCTAATGTCCTATATTACCCTCTATTTGAGCCCATTTTACCTATGCTATGTCTATATACTTGACTCTTTCCTCCATAAATACACTTGATGACCTTGTCCATATGCATAGAGATGTAACTTATGATTAACACATGATTTGTTTAGTTTACTTGAGTTAATTCGATTAAATGATTTATTATGTATGATCCTAATCACTTGACTCTTAATCATCTTGATATGGTACCTCACTATTTTGGTAGTACAATTATAGCGCGATTCAATACTGCAACTATAGCGTGATCCGATACCCAGTCTATTCCGATACCAAGGATCCACCTATTTTGGTACCAAGGCTCCACCTATTCCAGTACCAAGGTAACACCTATTCTGGTACCTGCTCAACATTGCATCTGGTACCAACACACTCAACACTACATCTGGTACCAGTCTTGCGCCTGTTTCGGTACTGCCTTTGCGCCTAATATGATACTCATGGTTGCAACTGTGTTGATCCGGTACCAAACCCCTGTTTCTAGAATTCACCTCTTGAATGAGTATGCAGATGGATATTCCAGGAAGTCAGTTGGACCGAAGTCTCTAAAGTAGTTTTTGAGATCACGATAGACTTCATCACTCATGCACTTCGTGTCATGAGGATGAAGTCCATACCTAGAGATTCAATATGAATTGCCAATTGTAATATCTTAAAACTATTTGGCAATTAAATTTAGATCTTGATAGTAACAACTCACCTTATTTATAAGGGATGCTATATAGGTGATAGGATATATGTGGATGTAATGAATCAAGTAGAAAGAGAAAAATGATACATATTGTCATAATGTACAAGATGATGAACTACTAATTCAATCTACAAGTTGAAGAAATAAAAATGATCTGTTGTGCAATTCATGAATACAAGTAGAAAGTTTTAGTTTGTTATCTCTTTAGAGGTATCATGTTGGTTCGGCAAGGGCCCACCACCCCAACCAAGGTAAACCTCCTAGTACATGTTTTGTGTGATTGCATGAGTGTGAATATTTAATAGTGGTGTGTTGTCAATGATTTCAAATACATTTTAAAGTTCAGTATAGAATCACTTGCTTCTAAATCAGTGTGAGTAATTAGACATTGAACATAATAGATACTTTCCTTTCCTACTTCTGTAGGTTAACATTTAATTGATAATATTTTGATGTGTGGGATTGCTAAGAAAACAAATGTTATTATTTTGAGTTTGTAATTGTGGTTTTCTTAGTGGGTACAAGAACCACAAAACTTCATATCTTACCTTCATGTTCCATATAATGAAGTCTCTCAATCATGTTGGTTGTTTCCTATCCTAAAGGAGGTTTGATTGAAT
Organism: Picea engelmannii; assembly: GCA_009831015.1. Taxonomy (NCBI): domain Eukaryota; kingdom Viridiplantae; phylum Streptophyta; class Pinopsida; order Pinales; family Pinaceae; genus Picea; species Picea engelmannii. Next base: position 181,827 of record ML780181.1, on the reverse strand, counting down.
AGAATAGAGTTTTGATTGATTTATGTCTAAGAGTGACTAAAGTTGATTGTTGATTATTGTTTTCCATTTCTATAGGGAACAAGATCTTAAGTTCATCTCTCCATTTCATAATCCTGGAATGAACAGACTTGCCACCTAATAAAGATCCTTTTAATTGAGTGTTTGTTTGAGAAGTTTTGTTATTAGTTTTATCTTCTGAGTTTGAAGTCGTGTGAAAAATTCAGAAATTCTAGAAATAGAGTGTTATGTTATTAATTATTTCCTTCTTGAGCTAGAAACAACAAAAATAGGTAGGTTACCTGTTCTTGGCACATATAGTGTAAGAACTCTTTCGATTACGAATCCTGGATTGACATATAAATGACTGTAATATATTGATAATATTTATACACCAACAATCATAGTGAAATACATTGTTCCAGATGCAAGAAAAAGAACTTATGGGCAAGGAAAAATGCCCAATAATTAAAATAATGTTTTTCATAGTATATCGATAAGGAAAAAACTTCCAACAAGCAATAGATGGATGTGTATGCCTCATGGGCATATGAAAGACAACCAAAAATACCAATTTAAATTCTAATAAGTAATCCCCATTGAAATTTTATTGATTTCATGAAGAAGAAAAAACAAATCATTTTCCTCAATCAATAAAACTCAACCAAGAATTAGAAACTCATCCATGATCATGAAATTGAACAATCACATAACGGTAAAACTCATAATTTCCATATGAATTTCAACATCATTAGCACACTCTTTCACCCTCCAATTAGATTTGATATGGGTCTAAATAAGTGACAACAAAGCGGCTAATTCAAGGAGATAATGCCCCAAATTTTCATGATCAAACCTTCTTTTCATTCGGTTAGGTGTGTGAAAACCTCAGGCGGGAGTCCCTAGGTACTAGACTATTGATATCGGATATGTTTTTCTAAAAGCAAAACCATACTAAACAAATAGAAAATATGTCTTGGAAAACGTGAAACCCCGCCCAAGACATTATGGAAAGATAGTTTTAAGTTCTCTTGGAAGGACCCTACATTGTTAGTGTGAGAAATATGGAAGAAAAAGAGGAGAAAACCACTTAAAAGATAGATATTTTATCACAATAAATGGTAATGAAGTACTAATTCAATGCATAAAGAGAGAACGTAATACTGACAAGAGTGAAATATTGAAAATAAGCACAAAAGTTCTTTATTAATGTAGTTAAAAGTATGTTTGCATCACATCAACAAGCACAAGAACTGAAACTATGATAATCTTCACAGAAAGAAAGAGTAGTTAGTCTAAGAAGAATTGCAAGAGAGAGAGAGAATAATGAATGTTGTTGCTACAAAAATCAGAGCCTAAACCGATGTAGCTCACTCCAATATATAACTATAAGGGGTGCACTACCCAACAAGAGACCATGAGGACACATATATGGTAAAAGTAGAGGCTAAGATACATCGAGAGGTAATTAGGAGTGATCAAGCGCATGGGGAGAGAAGGGTGAGTGAGACACGTGTAAAATAATAATAATTGTTATCACTAAAATTTCGTCCGCAAATGGTTACAAGAATTCAGGATTGTCAAATAGTTATGAGGTCACCCATGGACCAAAATTACCACAAAAACATTTCCAAAGGGTCAAAAACTATACAACTAGTGACAAAATTAAAGTGCGCTATGACTACACAGGGCCCGCGCGCACATGCGCAAAATGGAAACTCGAGAAAAGCGCACATGCGCCCGATGCACGACTGTGGTCGCTAAAAGCCGCGCACATCTGGGTGGCTGGTCAAAGACCTATAAATTCCCTAATTAGCCTCTTTAAACACTACAAGCTAGTTGCACAATACCTCAAAGAGGTGCTATAAAAAGGCCATGGGTGCACTTCATTTTTTAAGGAATTCAATAGCAAAGTTATGATGCTACTATTCTCTTGAGGAATCCTCTATTCTCATCAAGAGTATACTAACATCATTGCATTGGGAAATCCATCTCACCCCTCAAGTGGATTACAAAAGAATTCTTTCGCCATTTTCATTCAAAGTTGTAAGAAGAGATCATTTGTGGGGGTCCAAGAGCCCTCCCTTGGAGGAAGAAGGGACTCATAGTCCTCTTTCTTCTTAGTGTTTTCTTTCACTAATATCAACCTTACCATTGGTGACATGGGTCTTATTATTTCTTTTGTCCTTATGTCCCTATGCTCATTAGTTTAGTTGTTGTTTTATTTATTAGTTTATTTCTTAGTTGTTCTTTTATATTTCTTTCTCTAACCCTTTTCCTTACAGCTGCCCTGCTTAGAAAAACCAACTAAGCGTGCAAGCACCTATGTTTTTCTCACTAAGGTGACGAAAGAGGTGCACTAGATTGGCGACTCCACCAGGGAAAGGTATCAATTTCCTACCCTATTTGGGTTTTTATATCTCTTCTTTTAGTTTATTTAACATGCAGGTGCATTAACTGGCCTAAGACGACCTGCAAAACATCCAATTCCAAGTTGAATTGAGAGAATTCCATCCGGAATTTTCTTTCATGGTCGTGTGTCATCTGTGCACAGGTTTTTTGGCCCACAGACACGCATCATGCGCACATGCTCCTAAGTCACAGTTTTTTTTTGTGCACCTACACCCATAATCTCGTTTCGGTCTGCACACAGGCACTCAGTGTGCCTCTGTCTACACTGAGACCCTCGCACCTGTGCAAAAAATACACATTGTAAGGTTTTTTGAGATTTGGGGAAGGCACTTAGCATTCTTAAAAGTGATTTCATGCATGTTTTAAGCTTCACCACACTTAGTTCCCTCTTCATATAAAGGTATTAGTCAAAATACATAGGCACTTAGGGGGTTTAAAATCATTATTTCTTCTTTTGCTTTCATTTTCACCACATGGATGGCTTACTTTGACTAAAAGTATAAATTGGAATCATTTCTAAATCACATACAACTTGCATTGGGACTAGAAGTTGGATAACAATCGCTTAGTATGCTCTCCTCTCACGCTTCCAAGCGACCTTGAGAATCAGAAAAAGATTGTAGGATAATTTCATCTCCCTTAAGAAGATTAAAACCTTTAGGAGAGGACAACAACCCCTCTTGGGACTCCTCTTAGTTTATTTTTCAAACACATCTTAATATTGTAATGGGCCCATGCATGCCCACATGATACAAAGATAGGATAGTGTTGAAATCTACTTTCTTAGATTAAATCACTAGGGAAGTTTAAAGGTTTTGTAATGGGCCCATACATGCCCACATGATCACAATCTATGATAGTTTCAAATCTTTTCTTAGATTAAATAACAATAGGGAGTTACAGGAATAGTAAAGGACCCACATGTCCACATGCCAGTTTCCTAGGGACTTTTGAATTACGCAAGGTTATACCAAAGGCAATTAGTTAATTAGGTAATCAACACTTGTAAGGACCAAGCGGAGTCCACATGCAACAAGGTGACACCTAATTCATTAAAACATTGGCACACTTTCACTCATTCACACACAAAATTCACTTATCACTCACATAGTTTTCCTCTCGAAACGTGGAGGTCAAAGTAAGTTTCCTCCAAAGGGATTCCAAAACACCCCACCCTTTTCTTGACAAAACTATCCACTCCCATTTAATTTCAACGAGGTTGGTTCACACCCCCAACCTCTCAAACAACTACATCTAAAAATTTTCTAAAAAAATCACTAAGTTTTCCTCCACAGGAGGTGCCAAAATAAATTTTTTAGTCTAGGTAGGATTTCAGGGATAGGCATCCAAATAACTCCCCGTTATCTGGTTCTCACATTGTCAAAACAATAAAACTTGTCAAATAGGGAACTGAAAATCCTCCAAGTCAATTGTTCCTAACACCATAAGGCAGGGAGATACCTGTGAAGGGTTGAAGGCCGAGGTCGGGTTGTTCTATGCATTCCCCCTTGAGGCACCCACCTCTTGGACGGGATCCAGCCCGTGACCCATTTCTTAGGCCAAAAATCTAAATGCCGCACTTTGACCGAGGTACCTAGTGACCAAATTTTAGGATATCTACCCAGGTGGAAATTGTGGGATGCAATTGCACCTTGATTGGATTTTTTGTGGCTATTGGGAAATATTGCCAGCTCTTTTGGGATATTCCCCCTTTACCCCTCATTATAACTGATTATTTCATCCTTCACTAGTTTCTCTTCCAGTGACTTCAGACCCCAATGTTGAGTACTATTGGAAGTTCCAATGTGATTTGAGAGGAAGGAAGTTACGTATTTTAGGACACGAGCATTTCTTTTCTTTGATTCCCCACACAAACAAAACCCACTTATCCACATATATGCTTCATTTTCAAAACACTTTATGTATGATGCACTTCTGATTACATTTTTATTTAGATATACATATTGTGTAAAGTTCAAAATTTGCAACAAAGGCTCTTGTTTATTTTCTCTCATCACATTTTGCACACATCCACTCAGCTAGTTGGACATCATAGGGGACCCACAAGAACCCCCATCATTCCATACGATTACTAAGCCTCCCTCCTATTTTAAAGGGAGTTCCTAGTCTTTCCAACTCATCAACACCACCTTCACACACTCTCGTGAGTGCCACTGTCTTATGATCAACTTTGCTTGGTTCCACATTACTTAGTTCCACTTCCCAAGGTCCTCCATCCACTCGCTCTCCTTTACACGGAAGCAAGGGGCCAAATTCCTCTCAAGGGGGATGTACCAACCCATCTAATCCCCCTCAAGGGTCAGGCTCACAACACACTCACCATGGCTGGAGCTAATCCTCCCCCCCCACTGTAGATGCCATATTTGGCCTCTCTTAACATACCTTATCTAAGCAAACTCACAAATGATCCTATATTGGATGACCCCACATGGCCTGCAATGCCTACCAAACTACCTTCAAACATCCCCATATTTGAAGGAAAGGCAGGAGATGACCTTGCCAACCTTGTCATGACTTTCCACCTATGGTTCTCTTCCAACATCATTATGGATGATTCCATGAGACTATGATTATTTCAATGCACACTCACTGGCCCATCAACCAAATGGTATGTAGACAAAAAATCGGGGTCCCATGCGACTTTCGAGTCCTTGGCCAAAGCATTTTTTACCTTCTTCCAATTACCAATCCGCCATGACAATGGTATTGAACTACTCTCTAATTTCAAACAAACCTCAGCCACACATATCACTAATCACATTCACGAATGGCATAGACAGTGTAGTTTGTGCAAAGATGAAACCACCAAACAAGAGTCTCTTGGCTAGTTTCTCAGATCACTTGTCTCTCTCCTCGGTAAAGATGTAACTTCCACCTTCCCTCAATCCGAAGAGGAAGCCATCAGTAAGGCTCAATAATATGAGCTCATCTATTCACAATCAGGGTACTTATACACAATACTTTCTGATCTCCCAAAACCCATGCCATTCGGTCAAGACAAACCTGGGATGTCTCACTCAGCAGACAGATTGATTGGTAATACTACACACCACAGTCCTCAACCCCAACCACCACCAATGTATGGCACACCTCAATATCCACCGACATATGGGGGAAACTCTTATTACCCCCCACCCCCTTATCAACAATCATACCCTGTTGCTATTCCTCCACCCATCAGTGGGCCACCACCAACACCCCCAATACACCCACCTATCCAAACAAGTTCTGGTACCCCCTCTACCTCAGCTTATACTTTAAGTACTAGAAAAAGAACCACACCTTCCTACGTACCTTACGGATCACAAGTCCCACAAAATTCATACTTTCCATTTCCTGGTCCTCCACAGCCCATGGCACCCCCACACCCTCACGTTGGGGTAAATTTTGTTCAACCCTCTCCCGTTCAGCAATATCAAAATTTAGAACAGCTGAATATGGCAAATCCGACCCATTCATCAAATAATGCCAAAAATAAAGGAAGAAACACAAAAAATAACAACCCGGGCCAAGGTGGGAATCAACCCCAACAAAACCAACCTACTAGGGGTAACCAGAACCAAGGGAATCAAAATCCCCAGGGCGGAAACAACGATAGGCGCCAAGGAAGAAATAACAATACTATTAAAACAACCTTCCCTTATGCCCTTTGTGGTGAGTTTGGTCATTACACTCATCATTGTCCCCAAATCACTGATTTTAAATGGTTGAAAGACTCAGGCAGTCTACCACATCCTCCGACACAACATGCCACTCAGCCGACCCCACAACAATACGTGCAACAACCCCCCAGTCGTATTTCAAAATCCCATTCCACACTAGGGTGTGATAAACACCCAATAGGACATGCATCCTACCCCACCTCAGTTGGGACAGTACCTCAATCCAAACAATCCCGCAGAGCGTACTATCCTCCTCACCAGTGAGGAACAAATCCTTCTGCAAACATGTAATCATCAATATTGTACACCCGATGAGTCTCCTCCCATTCACCTAGAAGAAAACCCAACACCAACAGGACCCCTGTTGGTACTCCCTCTCCCTACTACTGAAACACCTCTTCGCATCCCTCACATCCCATTGTGTTGGAATGTCCACAACCCACAGGCTATGGTGGCTCATAATTACAGTTTGGTTGATGACTTAGCACAATCCCCGGTTGCCATGTCAGTCTTAGAAGTCCTTCAAACTTGTCCCACTCAGCAGAAATCATTACTTTCCACCTTGGGGGTAGTTGACCCCGCAGATACCCAAATCATCACATTTTATCTCGACAGCGGAGAACCTCACCTTCCCGCTCTGATTTCTTTTCAAATCCCAGTAAAAATTTGGACCAGTACAATTAATTGGTCCATCATCGATGAAGGTGCATCCACAAGTATTATGTCCAAATCTGTATGGCAGAAACTTGGTTCCCCCGAACTCATACCAGCTGCCATTACCTTAAGATCTTACGACGGATGACCATCGTCTCCTAAAGGGCTCTTCCAAAATTTCCTTGTAAAACTCAGGGGAAATACCATTCTCATCGACATTGAAGTTATCAATTCCCCACTCGATTATAATATGTTGTTCGGTCGTAGCTACATGTACACTATGAAGGCAGTTGCCTCTTCCATCTTTCGAACGATGATGTTTCCCTACAACGGGAAGATCATTACCATTGACCAAGTCTCACATTACAAGCCTAACCCTTATGCCAACATAGATAACATCCTTCCTCTCATCCACACGAGTCATGACGCATACCCACTCATCGAAATTGGTCCCAGAATTTTCAAAGACCCATCATTGTTAGGAGCTTACCATGGTGCACCACCATTCCTTCATCCTTCCAATCAAGTATTCATCGTATCATCCAACGGAACTGACATAGAGGATACCCTTCATCCTAGGGAGGCTTCTATCATATATGATGTCCCACTAGTCAAATAGCTCCCCCCTCACGAGCCTCCTGCAAAATCATCGACCCCACCAGTCCATGATTTCACCTCTGCCCAAGGCCATATCCCAGTTTGGGAGACAGTTCCCCAAGCCATTACTCAAATCCCCTTCTTCTAACCCCCACCTGGCGTACAAGCTTTCCAAATAGCCACAACACTGACCCTACCTAATATGGTGTTAGAAATTCTAGTTTGGTATTTACATCCACCAAAGATGGTCCCTCAACCATCCCTTCCCCCCAAAATGGAAGGAATCCCAATGACATTTACCATACTTACTCCCACGATACCCCTGGCACCCCCTCTCACTACCCTCCCTGCCATAGTTAGGGGCAGGAGAAAGAAGAGGGAGCCCACAACTCCACTTCCCCCGCATGTCCAACCCTCGTGCGTGCTATGTGAGAAAGATGGACACCAAACCAACAACTACCCATCTCTACCCGAGTTACTGAACCTGATTCCACTCAGTCAAACACCATCAACGCTTGCCACCGTAGCAGGTACTTCTGCCTCTGCCCTTCACTCAAGTATTAAATGGCTGCGAATCAAATTCACTTGCACTATATGTTTAGAATATGGCCATTATACACACCATTTCCCAACACTGCCACGCTTCCGGCAAACATTAGTTGTAGTACACCAAAGCTTCCAGACTGAGCCCAATCTAGCTACATCATCCCTACCAAAAATCACTGACATCCATTATGTCACAAATTTAGTAAATGAACGTATGAGATGCCATTTCTCTCTATGTGAATCCTTAGATCATTTTACATACCAATGTCTTATGATCATTGAATACAAGAAACACCAATTGACCCTGATTCAAACCCCTGCAAAATCAATGGTTTACCTTACCTCATCACTAGAGATTCTTCATATCATTTCTCCCGAACCCGAGACACTCCTGACGACTCCGTGGTTCTTAGATGACTTATACGAGGATTCACCCCCAAATCCCCCCAATTCTCCCATTCATTTCCCTATGGAAATTTTACACCCAACTACCACGGGTACTCCTCAGTACTTCGATATTTGGTTTATGTTAAGAGAACCATCACAATCTCCTTGCATCGTTCCCCCTGCTTCTTCATCACTAGGGGAAAGCCACACGGTGGCAGTCACCGATATCACTCTTTACAACCCCTTTTATTCCCACCAATTCCACTGTGACGAGGAAATAATCGAAGAGTTAAACACCCCCGATTACCCATGGGATGCGCTATGCCACTGAGCGCTCTTCTTTCCACAGGAAGCCTCCACGCCTCCTAACCAACACCCCATACACGCGGTCGAAACCAAGGATTTTATCCCATCAGGTCATATCGACTGTTTCAACAACCCCATTCCTACCCCTGATGCTTTTGAAGAAGGCAACATGGCCAACATTTCCCCGACCATCAAAATCGACATTTCCATCAAAAATGGAGTCATCGAGGATATCACCATTGGCGTTGCTTGCACTCCTCAAGAAATCACCGCCTATAAAGCCCTCTTCCAAGAATATCGGGATATTTTTCCCTGGTCATACACAGAAATGCCTGGCCTTGATCCCTCTATCGTTGAACATCGCATCAACAACTGGCCTGACATTACACCAGTTCATCAAAAACAACGACCGCTAAACGCATCCAAAGCAGCTTCCATCAAATCCAAGATTGACAAATTACGCATGGCTAGGTTCATCTACCCCATCACCTATACATCATGGGTTTCCAACCCTGTACCCTTTAACAAAAAATAGGGCACTATCCACGTCTGCACGAACTTTCGCGATCTCAATCACACATGTCCCAAAGACAACTTTCCAACACCTTTCATTGATCAAATCATCGATGACTGTGCAAGCGATGAGGCTCTATCCTTCATGGACAGTTTCTCTGGTTATAATCAAATCCAAATTCACCCAACCAATCAATACAAAACTGCATTCACTACCCCTTGGGGTACTTTTCCATATCGTGTCATGCCTTTTGGCTTAAATAATGCTGGCGCAACTTTCCAATGGGCTATGACATACATGTTTTATGATCTAGCTCATATCATCCTTGCATACTTGGAAGACCTCACAGCTCGATCCAAGAAATGCACCCAACATCTTGATGATTTACGGATCATCTTCCAATGGTGTCGTCAGTACAACATCCGCTTGAACCCCCTTAAGTGCGTGTTCTGTGTCACTGCGGGGCGCCTCCTCGGATTCATTATTTCCCAAAGTGGTATTACTGTGGACCCCCTCAAATTCCAAGCCATCACAAAAATTCCACCTCCTCGAAATTTACATCAACTCCAGAGCCTACAAGGAAAAGCTAACTTCCTACGGCGATTTGTCCCAGACTACGCCACTCGCGCACATGGTTTCCTTTTCTTACTAGACCACGACATCCCATTTCACTGGGATGAACATGCCCAAAAATAATTTGACGATCTTAAAATGGCGTTGTCTAATGCCCCTTTAATTAGTTCACCTGACTATAATCATGACTATATCCTCTACATATCAACATCAACTGTCTCAGTAGCAGGAGTTCTCGTTCAAATCGATGATGTCGATCGTGAGAATGTCATTTAATACCTTAGTAAAAACCTGTCGAGTCCACCCCTGAAGTATAAACATGAACAGAAACTATCCCTCCCAGTCATCCTCACAGTCCAGAAACTACATCATTACATTCTGCTTTACACAACTAAGGTCGTTGCAGATTCCAACCCTATGCAATACTTGCTCAGCCGTCAGCAAATTAATGGAAAATTTTCTGATTGGATCGTTATCCTTCAGGAGTACGATCTTTAATTCTCAACACCTAAGAGAAAGAAATCTCTTGTCCTTTCTGAACTTGTCATGGCCTTCCCCTCTAATACTACCAGTTCCCTTGTCAATACCAACTTCCCTGATGAACATCTCTTTTCCATCACTTCTGATGATCCTTGGTACGACGACCTCCTCATCTACCTCCGAACCCAAAATTTTGGTAACCACCTCTCACGAGATGGTCATCGTCATATTCTCCATCAACCCCCCCGCTATATCCTCATCAGAGATATCTTATATCGGTGAGGGTTCGACACCATACTTCGTCGATGCTTGACTATTGACGAGGTCAATAGAGTCTTGAACGACTGTCATAGCGGCGCATGTGGGGGCCATCTTTCGGGAATGTCCACTGCTCAAAAAATCATCTGAGCAGGTTATTTTTGGCCTACATTGTTTCACGATTTCATTCATACTGTGAAGCGATGCGAGAGATGTCAGCTTTATGCTAACAAAGCAAGAGCACCACCTTCTCTGCTTCACCCAGTCATTACTACCGACCCCTTTTGTAAATGGGGCATCGAATTCATGACTTGTAATCTCCCATCCAGGAATGGACAGAAATACATTGTTGTCACAGTTGATTACTTCACAAAATGGGTGGAAGCTATTCCCACCTTCAACAACACGCTAACACTGCAACATGTTTTTTCTTTAATCACGTCATATCCTACTTTGGAGTACCACTCCAACTAGTTTGTGATCATGGGAAACACTTCGAGAATGAGATTTTCGTCGAACTCTCATCTTGGTTAGGATTCTCCCATGAGTTTGCCTCACCATATTACCTTCAGTGTAACAGACAGGTCGAAGCAGTTAACAAGGTCCTTAAGACCATGTTACAGTGCAAAGTTAATAAACATAAGACCAACTGGCATCATATGTTATTTTCTCCGCTATGGGCTTACCGTACGGCCATGAAAACGACCACTGATTTCACACCATTTCATCTCGTCAATGAGGTAGAGGCCACTCTTCCCATCGAGTGTGAAATTCCCACCTTACGCACCACAATTGAGCTATTACCCGACACTGCTCCAATGGAGAAGTTCTTGTTGCACTTAGAATCCCTGGATGAAGATCGTTGATCTTCATTACAGAACAATGAGGCAACGAAAAAATGGTCAAAAGACACCTTTGATCGCCATGTCAACCTTCACTCATTTCATGAAGGTGACCTCATCCTTGCTTATGATATCGCTCATGATACCCTTTGTCATGGAAAATTCGAGTCACTATGGCATGGCCCCTACATTATCCAACATTGCCTCACCAAAGGCACATACATCCTAGCCTCTCCCGAAGGCGTCTCTCTCAAAGAACCTATCAACGGGTTATACTTAAAGAAATTTTATGCCTAAGCATAGCCATTCTACTTTAGGTTATTTATTTTTATAGTTTTTTAATCTTTTTTCCATCCCTCACGTCTAAACTATCATTTGTTCTATTGACATATGCTTCCTCTACCGGCCTACCACATCAGTTACGCCGACAATGCCAATTGTTGGACACAAAATCTCGCTTCGGCAGCTTGGGCCCTCTATAGCCCCTCACATGAAATGCTCCATTCCGGCAGCATATGTTTGGGTTCAGCCACCAACAACCAAGACAAATACACTGTCATCATTTGCCTCCTCATCGATGCCCTGCATCATCGTATTCATCACCTTAGCGTCTTTCTCGACTCTCAACTAGTCGTTCTCCAGCTCAACAATGTGTACTACATTCGCGATCCTTGCCTCTTTTGCAAATACCTGTAGGTTATAATTTTATCTCGAAATTTTGATTCCATTACATTTACACATATTCCAAGACAATTGAATCAAATTACAGATAACTTAGCTAACATGGTGTTAGATTGGCATATATCACATCAAGATACCTCTACACATACATAAAACTATCAAAAACTTGTCACCGCATATATAGATTAGACATCATCAACACATTAAACAACACATGTAAACATCACATAGATCCCAAAATTTATACTCATGTATATATAAATCGGTCCACAGTGCCATCAAAATGTTTACATATAAATATACAAACATCCGCAGGCCAGTGAAGCACCTCGGTACAAAATTGGTTCCACTACACAAAAATGGGCCCACCAGCCTATATAGAAAATACAAAAAAGATAGAGTGACACTCATGGTGCCTCTAGAGCACCACCTCCTGCCCCTCCCTCAGGCGGTGGTCCCCCACCCACTATTGGTCCCTCCAGACCGGGAGGTAACTGTCTGTTCATAGCCGCACCTGCTATTGATGCTCACCACACCATGGCCTGCCACGGCGGTGGAACTCCCACACACTGCTCCAGGATACCCTCATCTTGGATACACGACCAAATTCCCTAAGTCACGCCCTATAGCACCGCCTCTAGGCGGCGATGAATATCCTCAAAATCGGCTTCGGCATCCGTCGGAGGAGCATGCGATGGCCCGACACCTGGGTCATCAAATTAGCGTCTCCTCGCTGCTCTCTCATCCTCAGTAGGTCTTGCCTCAGTGTCCTCACACTGAAGTCTCTCTCCTACCTACATCCCTTCCCGCGGTGGTCTCCCTGACTCCTGGTGAGCTGACGCTCTCAGCAGCTCAACCTCGCACCCGTGAGGTCCCACATCTGCACATACAAATAGACAAATGATAGTATCAACATCTATACAAAATACACATGTCATGCTATCTCAAAAATCAATACATATCAAACTCATAAACATACCTCGGTGATCAAACACCTCCCCTGGAGGTAGAACCATGTCCGGATCACCCCGGAAGTCAACACCAGCATATGGAAATTGAAGTATAACCTGCGGCATCTGTCGCCACACTTGTGCCACCTCAGCTATGAAAAAGTGGCTTCCCTCCCCACCACCATGGAGAACCAAAATCGTCGCCCACCACTTCAATCATTACTCTCGCACCCCAAGAGCGGCCAATAAAATCCTAGGGCGCAACATAGGCACCCTCTCCCAAAACCAGGCAACCAATATGGACCCAAAGGAAAAGTCCACTGTGTCGATGGACCGACATTGGTCCAGCTACCCTACCATCCTGGAATGCAGTGTAAGCCCCCAGGAAAAATGCTCACCGGCCAGTACCCTCCCCATAACAATCAACTGACCACCACTGATCCGCTGAGTCACGAGGGAACCATACACCCTCACAATCATCGTTTCTATATAGCAATGCGCTAGAGCATCCATCACCTCGATGATCATGATGGAGCTCGACATATAGGTCACCCTGGAATAGTACCTCTGGCCTAATGTCGCTAACGACACGTCCGTAGGTAGCACTGGGTCTGCTGGTAGGGGTGCTCCCCGAAAAGGGAGCCCAGTCAAAAAATATACATCCTCCACTGTAGTGAAGGTGATCTGTTCTCCCTGCACCATAAAACAATGCAGGTCCAAACTCCACATCTGGATAAGAAACTGTAGGAGATACTCCTGCGCCCAGATCAACGGACACTCGAAGAAATTCAGCAGCCCACAGGCTGCCAAAGTGGCACGTACCCCCAACTCCTCAATAGCCACAACATCCCTCAGTTGGGACCAATATCGCTCTCACCAGCCGACTGACATCATGCAAAATGATCACTTGCAACCACATAATACAATCCTACGTCAGCCATGTTGACCATAAAAAACATTAAAAAAAATAAAAATGAGTTTTTCACCCATCAACCTTGCCTCCAAGGCGTGGCCATTTAACCCACAGGCGTGCACATATGTGTGCCTATTCACCCCATAGGCACACACATGTGGGCGCCTGTCCATCCCACAGGCGTGCATGCAGGTGCACTTGTCCATCAAATAAGCGTGCATACATGCACGTCTGCCCACCCTACAGGAGCGCCTCCATGCTCACCTGTCACAAACACATGCACACATCAATGCGCTCTTGTGCACTACACAACCATGTACCCATGCGCGACTATGTATCAAACATGAGCACACATAATGCGCGCCTTTGTCCCTCCTATAGGTGCCCCCATGCATAGCAATCCAGATAACAGGCGCGCACTTGTGTGCACATATTTCTTGATCGCACGCGCACTTGGGGGCCCACACCCATAAAACCCCTTGTACAGCCCTCCATATAGCCCCTACCCAGAAATGGAAAATCTACTTCTATGCAGGACAATAAGACTACCAACTTGAAGCTCGTTGGTCCTGGATCGACTGCCTCATTCTTTCGAAATCTCCAAATCTCCTCTGAATACCTCTCGTCCAATCACACTAGAAGCAAGTACAAATGAGGTGGCAATGTGGGCCCTAAAACTATATATAGACCTTTCCGCCAAACTTCCACACACCATTATGGGCGCTTCGAGTGTCCATTCTTCGATCCATCTTTAGCCATGGGATCAGCATATTGTCATCTACATCAAGACAGTCCCCGGACCACTTTTTATCCTTAGTCCCCGGGGCGCCATTTTTTCATACCCTGTCCAAGTACGCATGCTCATGTTAAAAATTATCAAATAAATGCTCGTATGTTCGATTCTCTTTAGATATTGTTCACGTCGGGTATTTGGTTTTCATGTGTGCAGATACTTGGTCATCATACATCAACACAACCCCTTCAGGTATATATTCAACACTGGCATGTAATCATTCCCTCTAAATCTCACTTGCATCTCCAGTCACACCCTCTGAAATTTGCCTCTAGGATCCCCATCTCTGGCTCTGCAGTACCAAAACCTCCATTTGAATCTTAGGTACTGTCACCTGGTAGCACTCTCCCCCACATGACTTGTCTCATTCATAGCACCCTTTTGCACTTTGAAACTCATGTTGTTTTTCAACCATTTAGGGATGGGAGTCCCGATTGTCTTACATCATGTCATGAATCAACCACATACTCCTTCTCATCATTTTTCTAGCTTTCCCACTGGACTCCCAAATTATCTCTTCAAGGTTCTATTTTGACTACACCTCCGCAGTATCATGAACCCTCCATTTCATCCACAATCAGTTTTCCCCTCTGCAAATTTCCTTTCACATCACCTACCTCATACAGAAACCGACCCATGGGGCCCCCACCCTCCACTAGTTCTCCAAGAAAAATTGCACCCTACCCGGGCCAACCATATTACATCGGGGCACCCATTTCTATATTTGTACACTCAACCCAAACTATTCTTTATTTATTGTAAAAAAGCCTTTATTTCTAGCATTTCCATACCATTTTGTCATCACCTTTGGCGACCTTCTTCCCTTTTTGGAAAAACGCAACTCATGTCGCCCTTGGTTGGGGCACCCCTTAACAATCTACCCTTGTTGACATCATCCATATACTCTGAGTATCCCATAGGTCACTTACCTCTGCCCTCTGAGTTTGTTCACTTTGTCCCATCTCTGGCACAACTTATCCCATGTCATTTTGTCCCCCTGACACTCGACTTAGTTGAATGGTTGCTTCCACTTATACCTCACATATACCCCCAACCCAGGGCAGTCTTGAGTCTTCCTACATCTTGACTTCATCCATGTACCTCCTCCAGTTTCTAACCTCACCTAGTAGATTTCATGAAGCCCTTTGCTTCTTGGAGTCGCATCACCCTTTTTGTCGACAGTAACACAGTTTCTAGAAGGGTGACAGTATCTTGACTCTCATTACCTTTCCAATGAGAGGTCTCAGATGGCACAGGGAGAACCACAATTGCTCCCTGCTATCATTGACCCCCATAACATTCGACTTCAACACTTTCTCATGTTACGGTGGGTCTTACTTTGCGACTATTGCAGTTATTTCTTGTATTCGCCGAAGACCTATGAACTTGGCCAGGCTATCAATGCCTACAAAATCCGTGATATTTCTTACAGATGTCATTGCCTACTAATCAGAGTATGTTCCTCCGTAGAATTGTATTTTTCCTTTATCACGAACGCCCTCGAGGGCATTGCAGTTGTCTACATCAACACATCATTCCTTTTTGAGTTACATTACACGAGCATGGGGCATGCCCGCCTCATTTGTACACAGTTTATTTTTACACACCTTATGGAAGGTTGGGTTCTACAGGTTCCCTTCTCCCTCTAATGGGTAACTCTTGACAATCCCACTATCTCTCCCTCTTACAACAACACTCTCATTAGAAGAAACATTGATGGATTTCATCTATACGTATGTTCCTAACCTCATCCATCAGGGAACATCTTTTATCACTGAAATTTCATCCACAAATGGTTACAAGAAGTTAGCATTGTCAAATAGTTATGAGGTCACCCATGGACCAATATTACCACAAAAGAATTTCCAAAGGGTCAAAAACTATACAACCAGTGATAAAATTAAAGTGCGCTATGACTACACGGGGTGTGCACGCACATGCGCAAAACAAAAACGTAGGAAAAGCGCACATGTTCCTGATGCGCGATTGTGGTCGCTAAACGCCACGCACATTTGAGAACGATGCATTTATGAGAGTGGTCGGCCTCCCACCCACTTTTGGTTCAGCTTCCAAGTTGATTTGACACTCAAATCTAGACTGGATCTGACTGGGTGGCTGGTCAAAGACCTAGAAAGGCCCTAATTATCCTCTTTACACACTAAAATATGGTTTCACAATACCTCAAAGAGGTGCTATAAAACGGCCATGGGTGCACTTCATTTTTTAAGGAATTCAATAGAAAAGTTATGCTGCTACTATTCTCTTGAGGAATCCTCTATTCTCATCAAGAGTATACTAGCATCATTGCATTGGGAAACCCATCTCACCCCTTGAGTGGATTAGCAAAGAATTATTTCACCATTTTCATTCAAATTTGTAAGAAGAGCTTATTTGTGGGGGTCCAAGAGCCCTCCCTTGGAGGAAGAAGGGACTCATGGTCCTCTTTCTTCTTGGCGTTTTCTTTCACTGATATCAACCTTACCATTGGTGACATGGGTCTTATTGTTTCTCTTGTCCTTATGTCCCTATGCTCATTAATTTAGTTGTTATTTTATTTCTTAGTTTAATTCTTAGTTGTTCTTTTATATTTCTTTCTCTAACCCTTTTCCTTACAACTTTCCTTCTTAGCAAACCCAACTAAGCTTGCAAGCACCTCTTTTTTTCTCACTAAGGTGATGAAAGAGGTGCAAAAATAACATAATAATAGTCAATGCACATGATATATCTGTGAGATACTTATACACAATATCCAAAAATGCACAAGAGAGACACACGTGTGACTCACATGATGGAAAAAGGGATAAAGAATATTGGAAAGTGAAAAAATTGATGGAGAAGAGAAGTTAAGTAATATTAAAAGGATTAACTCATGAAAAAAATCACACATACATTGGATAGGAGAAATAGGGATAATTTTGGAACAAATCACTCACACGTGGGATAGGAGAAAT
This sequence comes from Picea engelmannii, assembly GCA_009831015.1. Classification (NCBI taxonomy): domain Eukaryota; kingdom Viridiplantae; phylum Streptophyta; class Pinopsida; order Pinales; family Pinaceae; genus Picea; species Picea engelmannii. The sequence continues at coordinate 164,290 of ML780181.1, read as the reverse complement.
AGGGATAATTTTAGGGAAAAGTATGCTAAAGTATAGTAATTTAGAAGCATAGGCACATTAAAGAATGGATGCACTAGAAAATACGGGAAAAGGGAGGTGCATTAATGCTAAAAATTATGGAAAATGGAGGCTCATTAAGAGACTGGGATAGAAGGTAGGGAGAGAGATGAGTTATGATAAGAAATAGGGAGAAGGGCTGCCAATTAATAGGGAAAAATGATGCACATTAAGACACTGTGCTAGAATTTAGAGAGAGTTACAAATTAGGGAGAGAGAAAGGTGGAGGCTAAACAATAGGAATAATGGACGCTATTTAAGACAATGATCTATAAAATAGGGGGATATAGAAGTTAGGAAAAGGGAAAATGGAGGCACATTAATTCTAGAAAATAGGGAAAAAAGGAATCGAGGGGATAATAAGGTGCACCTGTTAAGAAAAAAGGAGAAAAAAGGGGTGTGTATGAAATTAAATGTATTTAATGCATGAAAAGTGAGATATATGGTAAGTGAAGTGATACAAGGTAAATGAGGCTTCAATTAGCCCAAAAAAATCCATCATCCATGTGACACCTCACATGTACATCCACCTCATTAATTATTTTCCTTATTCCTTGGAAAGTGTGCCACTTCATTAATTAATTAATCACACTTAAAAAAATATTGTTTGCTGGAATCTGACCCTTCCACTTGTCACCTCTGGAGGCAAAGACCCATGCTATAAATATAAAATTCTAAAATAGGGGTCCAACCCTAAAAATAGGAAACTACCAAAAATTTTAGGATGACTAGGAGAACACAATCATATGTCAAATGTCTCAATTTTGAGAATCTCACCGCATTTCAATGTTATCATATTCACCGGATTCGATTTTCCGTGAGGATTAAAAATGTGTGATCAAAATTGACATGTCATCCCTGGTGCTCCACCTGCTAAAAATAGAAATACTGACAAGTCACCTTGGAAAAGGTCCAATAGACTCAGAGTTTCTTAAGGATCAATATTGTATGCTCAGAATCTTGATACGAGGCCTGGAGCTCAACCTGCTAAAAATAGAAAGTACCTGTATGATCCTCGAACAAAGTTTCAATGGGCTCAAAATCATCCAAGGATGAATATTGTATGCTAAAAAATGTCATATGATTCTCCGGTCACTATCTCCTAAAAAGTAGGGATCCTACTAAAAATAGTAATCTCTCTCAAATCCCTGTTATATTGCGCTAGATCTATCTTTGAAGTAAAAAAATGACAACACCAGTCTTGTACTTTTCTCAGATGGCATCCAACCTCTGGCTCACACTAGTTCTCAACCTCAGTAATATATGAATTCCAACCAAAATGGACTATGTTGGCTCTTAACCCTTAAGATTTTCAAAGGTGAAAATCTATGGGTTAACAATGGTGGCTCAATTTAATAGGATCCCCTTGCAAGATGTTGAGAACCATATGAATATTTTTGAGAACTAAAGGAATTCACCAATATAATCCTATACATGCATCGAAGAATAAGGAATTGTGAGCTGACCCGCGATACCAAACCATGTCCAATGGGAAATTGAGTCAAAGCAATAGAAACCTCCCACTAAAAAATTGAAACAAAAGGGGTCTCATGCAAATCCGCTACCTTCTACCACCTATGATGAACACTCCTCCCTATGGTAAATGTTTTGAAGTCAAAAAAAGGGATAGATTCACTTAGTCATATGTCAAAAATGTAAACACCTACCAATTTTGAAGGACACCCAACAATAATGACAATAGGTCCTACGGTATGAGCACAACATATCATTTTGAAATATCTTTTGAAGTTGAAAAATAATGAGGATCATCCAATCAAGGACAAATACTAATCATCCTTGTCGAATGCGAGATAACCACAAATGAGGATAATGGCTACCAAGGTTCTCTACTTCTAGATAATCCACGTATAATGTGTTGGAGTCTATACATAATGATCTATTGAAAAGAAGAGAAATGATGTCTCTCTTCCAACAACACAAAGTGATAACTTAGGGAGATATAAGATGGATGGTACCATATCCCTATTGTTGGATGAGGGGGGTGACTGAATAAAAGGAGAAGAATCAATGATAAGGAATGAAGAGACAATAAATAAGACTACTCAAGACTCTCCTATGTATCTTCAAACTATCCATCCTAAAGGATGAATTCTTTGGGAATATTAACAAACAAGACCCTCATTTAGGCTCACTCTAATGGTAGATAAAAAGGCTCATCATATGAAAGATAAGGCACTCAAAATTTGACCCAAGAATAGAAATAGTGGAAAGCCACTATAATATAAAAGGGAAAACATCACAAGACATCACCACATGTTGATATAATTTGGAAAAATTTAGTGACACTTAAGAAAAGGCTAAAAATTGAAAAATGAATGAAAAGACAATGCAAAGGAAAGGTAAATTATTGTCCCAAAAAACTAAAAATCAGTAAGAAGTAAAGACTGAATTAACATGCGGAAAGGAAAGGGACCTAAGGCTAATACCCCCAAAAAACCAAAATTTTTACCTCAAAGCTACCATGATCAAATCATCATACTCAAAGGACCAATGTAACCATGCATCCAAATGTCGATTTTTAGGCAATTAATGCATTCAATCTTAGAGATCAAAATTACTTCCTAGTGACCTAAAACAATAAACTAGGGATATTATCACTAAATAATTTTGCACTGAAATTATGATAGAAAATTATAGTGGAATAAGAAATATAAGAGAGAAAACATCCATGCAAAAGAGACACAAATTTTGTTCAACAAAACTTTTCATATTGAAAATTTTCGAGGATAAAACTTGTTTTCTCAGCAAAATAAGAACTTCAACAAATTCTGGAAAACCATTCCATCTTACAAATATGTTGTACACCTTGTTGAAGTCACCCTATACAACTATTGACATCACCTATTGTACAACCTACCTATTGTGGTGAATTCCCCTTACAGATAGGTTAAACGCCCCTTGGATCAAGACCCCTTCTTTTATCCAATACAAAAATAAAACAAATGGTAACTACCTTCCCTTTATACCTATTTTGAAAATTAGTATAGAAGAGAGAAATATATGGCACTCCTTTTTTTGATGGTTTTCATCGCTGCTCCATCATGTTTTCATTGATATACAAGCTCTTAGGTGCAATAAAATACCTACAAAAGAAAAATATGAGATCCCTTTATTCCACACTATAATTTTAAGTAAAAATATATCCATCTATGATGATTTTCACAACAATAGACATGAAAACACTTAGACACGTAAACATGAAAGGAATATGAAAATTTATCTATTAATGGAAAGGAGAAAAAATGGAATCACTTACAATCTTTACTTGGATGTTGTAGAACCCTCCTCCAAACTCTCCATTCGATCCCCTTGTATCTCACACAATCATAAGTATTATGATCCTCAATTCTCTACCCCTTTCACTGAAGCATGACCCTAATTATATAGTGGTTTGAGGCATAATAACTTTGAGATATCTTGGGGAAATGGTTGAGGATTTATCTCATGAGGTTTAAATTTTCTACCTAGGATGGAGCAGATAGATATGGCTCAAACCCTTGACCCAAAAAAACTAATATCTCCCCAAATATTTCCCTTATAAAAAGGTGGAATGGTTGCAACCTCTTTATTGATCCCTTAACACAGAGTACAGGGCGAATATGGCTCCCTAAGACACTCTAGGGTATTATAGTCCATATTTCATCACTCCTTGTGTATGGGAAAGGGTGTGAGGATCCTCAAATAGGGCCAAAATCTTAAGGAAAAAGTTGTTATTTTGACCTTCAAATGGTATATTTCACTTCCAACTTGTCTAGGAAACATGACAAGTACTCCCACATGGTCATGAATTTGTGACACTTAGTAAAGTGAATGTGACACTTCATAAACTGCATGTGACACTTATTAAGGTGCATACGACACTTATTATGGTGCATAAAAAAATTGATAAGGTGCATATGACACTTACTACACTTAGTATAATGTGATGCATAAGTGATACATAAGTGTGGCACTTAGTAGTGTTGTAATTTGGTGTGTAACACTACTTGATACACACATGTTGTATGGAATGTATCTATCACAAGTGTGCCATTTTTTTACTATTGTATAATATACACATGTTGTGTAGCTCATACGTGACCTCTTCTACTACTCCTCTCACACATGTGATATCATACATGCGACCTCTGTCTCTTGAATGAAAAATTAGAAAAGAAAAAAAAAAAACTCTAGGCCATATTTGTCCAACTGAATAATTTCATTGGCACGTTCTCAATCACTTATGCCAACTCTATGATGTCAAAATGAGATGTGTGGTGCCTCCTCACATTTTCCCTCATTTTATAAGAGGCTAACGAGTGATTTTAGTAACCCATTATAAACTCAACATTAAATTAGAATTGTTTATTCGCCCATGTGGGTGTGAATCCCCAAAATGTGGGTGTGGAGCCTCAAAATAAAAATTCTAAACCCCAGATCCATACAAAAAAGTGTTTTATCAATTCAATGCGAGTTCCAAGAAATATTCCCACATGCTTGACAAAAAATCCAGTGTGGGAAAACCTTCTAATGCTACAAAACATCAACACTCCCTCTTAGCAATAAAGATATTCCATCCACAATTACCTGGAATTATCTTTTTCTCCCACACTAGAAGTGGATTTTCCTTCCGCACTGGATTTTCTACTACAACTACTCCCTTTGACGTATAAGAAAATACTTTTCTATGACATGACACCTTCTTGGAAGACACCCTGCTCCTAGAAGTCTCCTTCTTCTGAGCATATTTCATGGCCATATCAACCCATGCCGCCTTCTTGATCATATTGGAAGACTCCTCTCTCCCATATAGACCTAGAGTTTGACTTCCTATGGATGATTTCTCTCTCTCTGAGCCTACCGTCTCCCTCTAAAGTCCGGATCCCTCTAAGTCTACACAACCTTTGGATCTACCTGATCCTTGTTCACTACCACTTTTCTACTTTCCTTAGCTCACATAGGTTGGCCCTTTATCCTATAAAAGATTCTCTCTCTAACTCCAAGAACCAATGTTGTGTTTGTGCCAGATTATATAGACATGATAAACGCATATCCATCCTAGAATAATACCTCATATCCCTTATTCTCAATTTTTGATACTGAGATCACACTCCTCTTGAGTTTTGGAACCCATAACACATTTTTCACTCTCAATACATCTCCTAAATCCATATGGAATGACACTTTTATAGAGCCCTCCATTGCATGCTTGGGACCCATACCAAGATCCACATACAAATCTAAGTTAGACTCTGTGAAGATCTCAAATAATTCACGTGCTCCTGTCATATGGCATGTGGCTCCACTATCCACCAACCAAGTCCCACTACCAAAAATTGTACTAGAAAGGGTGGATATCAATGGGAATTTCTTCAGAACCATGTTTGCAATCTCATACACCTTTGTTGATGATGCTTATCACATCCCTCTCCCTTTCTTCTGCTATGGACATTGTGAAGCATAGTGACCTAGCGTATGACAAGAAAAACACTTGAATTTTCTAAGTTCCTTCATCTCATATATTCCAAAGATGCCTCTCTCCATGGAGATTGATTTATTATTCCATTCCAAACATGAGCAGTGTAATGTACCCCAAATTTACCAAATAAAACAAAATTGATAGGTGCATTAAAACTTCTTTACTTTGTTATACTTGATCAAGTTAAAAAATGTAATCGTAGCTATCGGAATATGGCATATACCTATTCGTAGTTATAAGTGACCAATAACAAGATAGTTAACTTTTTCAGTGAAGTCATGCCTATTAAAATAATTCAGTACATGCGACGGTTGTTCAATACACTCAACATTTTAACATAACAGGCTAGTGTTTAGACAATCCATGAAACTGTAATATTGAAGTGGATATGTAAGAGTCTTGTTGTGTCCATAAAGGAATATAGTAACCCTATCCTATCATGGTTTCTACTTTTATCAAAGGAATCCATAAAAGTGTTTTTCTAAAATCTCTATATTTAAACAGGACTTAGCACCTTCCACTTCATATCCAATATATGATTATTTTTAAGCTTACCACAAAATAATCCCATATATTAAGTTTTTCTTCTTTATTATACTTTGATATCCCATGTATCAATATTGTTTGGAGTTTTTGTGGGATATACAATCCTCACCATATCAATATAGATATATATATCGTTCCTATATCTATATGTATAAAGCCATACAATGTAGCTTATTCCTTGGGATCATATATATATGTTATCACATGCATTATATGAAGTTTTAACATTATTCACACACACACACACACACACACACACACACACACACACATATATATTCGGTTCCACTTACTACAATATTTACCCTTAGTGTATACGCATTCTAACTATTACATGCAGTGGTCATTCTTGTCAGTTTTGCATTAAACTTTAACACACCAACTAAACAAACTTAGTGCATGCTAGTTGTAATGAAAGGGATGCTCGATATATGCATGTTTAGAATTTAAGGGGTTGGAATCCCATTAGGCATGACAGGTTGTAACCCTAAGCTTGGTAGCACATTTAATCCAACCCTAAATCTTAATTGTCCAACATGAAAGCCCACCCAACTTGGTGACATGGCTAAGAACTCAAATTCATTAAGGGAGTTAGGTTAAATGCAAAGTTAAGACTGTCTGTAAACATATAAATTCTCTGGTCGATATTTAAGAGGGTTATGCAACGTACTATTACTTGGTTATCATGTCCAATGTGGGCACACCATATTTATTTATTCACCTAGCCCAAGTACCTGAACATTCTCTCACAATTACTCTACACTAAGAATATTTTTTGGGTAACTAATGTGTCGTTTCCCTTTGGATCTGTGCATTTTGCAAAAATGCCCAGCATTAAACCCTGTATCGTTTCTCTGGGTGTATGTCTGGCAACTGGAAGTGATCCTTCTCTATGCAAGGAAAAATGAAGGCACGCGACCAACAAGTTTTCTTTATATACAAGGTAAACTCAAGAAGGAACCCTAACGCTTAAGTTATCCTGTAATAAGTGAGGTAGTTTGTAATAGTAGTCCCATTTGTGACCATCCCTATAACTAATGTATTTGTTTTTTGGATTTGAGGTCCTTTCTTTTACTATCATTTTATCCTCTGAATGTCATTATTTCTCTCTTTGTGGTATATCCCCATCGGATAACTCATGATGGTTTCCGATATTATTTTTTCAAGCGAGTGTAGACACCCTCTATTCGTGGTTTTCATTCGGGACTTGTCTGAAGTTTATATAGGTGATTTAGCCTTCTAGTTCAAGAACTTGTTCCCATAATAATATTAAGGGCTTTTTAAGCAAGAAGTTATGCCATGACCTCAATCTTCTCCTTATCGTTTATGCTTGTATTTTGTTTTAAGTTGTTCACGGCATACCTATCGCCTGAAAATCCCGTGGTTAAATATTTCTCCAGGTTTTCTACAATTACTCTTAAATACACTTATGGTATTCTGTATGTATAAACTATACATTATTATTTCCCATGTATTATGTGATATATCTCCTGGATTCATAAAGAGGCGAATATGGAAAGAATTCCTGAATTATTGACTCTTAAATATGAGAATACACCTCCCAAGACTTACTGTGAATTATTTCATTTTCAAATTTCACGGTGTATATTTGTAACAGTGTCCCCTGTGTAAGTAGTCGGGTTTCTTTCCTAAATGCACACATTTAGTAACAGGTTTGTAATACTTTCCTATTCAAGTTTCACATATTTATACATAAATTTGTTAAGGTCGTAAGACTTCTTTCTGTGTATAGAATTAACTTCCACCAGAGTTTATACTTCATTTATAAAATTTACCCTAAGTTCTCTCTTCTTGAAATATGTGTTTTACTTCTTCCATGTAAAGAAAATAGTAAAAGAAGTACCCAAAACCCCATCTAATTCTCTTCCATTGGAAAGATTTTTCTTGATGTAAAGGAAAGATTAGAGTAGGTTCGTAATGCGTATTTTAAGTTCAGTTTATACTCGTGTTCTTTTCTGAGTTTTTAATCAGCAACTCATACATTTGGATATCTATGGAAATAATGTCCCATGACCTTGCCTGTAGTCCTAAATTAGGAAGTATACACCTCTATGGGACATGCGACTATGATGTGTGAAATTTATTATTCTGGTTACGAAAAATACTAAATGTCTAGCACTGTTTAATTATTTGTTAGAATTCAGTTAGATTATTTTCAGTTACAAAACTAATGATGGGGCCATGTTTCCTTGCGAGGGTACCCATCAGCCATTTCTGGGTCCACTCCTCCCCTTCGGACTGTGGGAAGATTATTTCATTAACGCTGGTGGGGAAATGCATCCATGCCAGCTATATGCCAAGTTCTATCCACTTGCTAAATCTTTATTGTTTAATTTCGTTTGATTATTTTAACACATTTTACTGAAATCTGTCGATTTCTCCCTTGTAGGGTTAAACATTTTGAGGTACACGAAAACAAAGGGAAGCACCTTACTCGAAAGGTATTCTAGTTCCAAATCTCAGCGTTCAAATTAAAATTCTTCGTGTTTTGTTTGTTAGTATTAAAGGGTCCTTATCGTAGGGTACTCTACCGTGATAAATTGGAATTAGGGTTTTCATGTACAAACTGATTATTTGTAATTTACTTAATCGAATACACAGTTGTAAAAGAACTCCATTTGAATATGATTCTATAGATTACAATAGGTGTGGTATCATGTATTATGTTAACTATTGAGTCTCCAATTGTCTATGGACCATCATATATATAGAATGCAATTTCTTTTCAAAAGGGAGGATTGTTATTTGCTTTATTCTTTGTTCTATGGTATCTGTACAAAGACTGATATTGTATTTTGCATGTATATTTATGTACATAAATATATCTATATTGATACATGGAAATACACACAGTGATCCTCTATTGAAGCACATATTCACTTTTAAATTTACAGTACACAAGTAACAATTCTAACATTTCTTTATGCCTAGACAAACATATACATATATTCTATCTATACATATATAACTCATCTTCAGTAGAAATTAAATCTCACAATAGCTTTTATCTTTATTCAAGAATATAATCAATCCTGTAAGATAATTATCATATAACCATTTCATTCTATCAGCTAATAATTAACAAAACCTTCAACAAGAAAACAAATAGATGTACATATTTGAATAAGATGTTGGACCAGAAATGGAACATCCAAGTTCCACCCAACCATAGAACAGAAAAACCAAAACACTCGCTATGTTCACCCCCTTGCTTGACCATGAGTCCATAAGGGCAAATTCCAATGATCCTCTTTCACTATAGTCCTCTTTTAGATAAGAAAATCCCCTTTCCTCACACTCAAAATAGTGTTCATAAAATCAAGTGATATCCTTTCTCCAACATACTAAGTAATGTCCTACCTCCTCCCATATGTTGTATATCATGGGAATCTTGTGCCTAGGTCTTTTTCTCTCTTTGGGGATTTTTGCAGCTTTACAAATCCATGATTTTCAAGGGTTGTTAGTGGTCAAATTCATCATTTTCCACTTCTAAAATTCATCCCTAAGGTAACTCAAGTCTGTTCCCCACTCATGGAATCATGGTTAGTTGTTTTCAACTTAGCTGTCCCATTTGTCCTTCAACAATTAATATATAAAAATATTTGTCTTTTACGTGTGTCACAGTCAAAGAATTGGTTGGGAAAATCAAATCTTTTCCCAACAGTCACAATAATTAATTACAAATAATGAAATTCCAAATTCGGATTTTCCATAAATGGCAATAATTTTCCAAATAAGAATTTGCCAAAAATCAAAATTTATTCCTAAGTGCATACTGACTTTAATAATTAATTAGTTTTTGGGATATTACATCCTCTCCCTCTTCATTACAACACTGTCATTTTTCATTCCTCTCTCGGAATAGGGTTGGATATGATTTCTGCAAAGCTTCCTCCAATTCCCAAGTGGCCTCCTCAGGACTAAAGTTCTTCCATTGCACTTTTACCTAGGTGATGGCTCTGTTCCATAGTATTGTTTATTTCCTGTCGAGAATGTGTAGAGGTTCTACTTGGAACTCACCTTCTGGTTCCACTTGCACCATATTCCAATAAATGATGTGAGTAGGATCATGAATATAATTTTTCAACAAAGAAACATGAAATACATTATGAACTTTTAAATTTCCAGGGAGTGCAAGTTGATATGCCATGTGTCCAATTCGAGCTAAGATATTGAAGGGGGCACAAAACCTGGGCGCCAACTTTGAATAGTTTCCTAGATTTAATGAACTTATTCTTGCTTTGAGTTTTAAATACAATTGGTCTCCAACTTGAAATTCTTGGTGTCTCCTTTTCAAATCTGCGTAGATTTTCTGACTGTCCTGTGCCTCTTTTAAATTCGGTTATACATTTCTTACCATTTTCTCCATTTCTTGGAGCATTTCTGGTCCCATCATGATTCTGTCAACTGGGTCATCCGAGCTAATTGGAGTTGTACATTTTTTGTCATATAGTACTTTGAAGGGACTCATTTTAATTGATGTCTAATAGCCATTATTGTACGCAAATTCCAATAAGTGTAGGTATTCCTCCCACTTAGTTGGTTTCGCCCTTACGTACATACATAACATATCTTCCACAATATGGTTTGTTCATTCAGTTTTCCCATTCATTTGCGGATGGTAGATTGTGCTAAAATCTAGGTTAGTATTCAACCCTGCACACAATTCTTTCCAAAATGTTGATGTAAATTTGACATCTCTATCCGAAATCACCATTTTAGGAATCCCATGCAATATAAATACTTCCCTCATAAATATTTCAGCGATGTTAATATCTTTATAAGTATATTTCAAAGGAATAAAATGTGCAGACTTGCTAAGTTTATCAATTACTACCATAATCAAATCATTCTACTTTAGAGTTTTAGGCAAACCTGTGATAAAAACCAGTGAGACAGTTTTCCACTTCCACTTTGGTATAGGTAGAGGTTGTAGTAGGTCGGCTAGATGTTGATGTTTATCCTTTACCTATTGACAATCTAGGCATTTAGATAAGTATTTAGTTGTATCACCTTTAATGTTAGGCCAATAAAACAACTTCATCAGTGTTGTTACCATTTTCTGGTATCCCAGATGACCAGAATATGGCTTCTTGTGCACTTCATCCAAAATTGTTAGCCTTAATTCAACAAAATCTTGTATGTACAGCCTGTTTTTAAATCTTAACAACCCATTTCTATCCAAACTAAGATCTGTTTTGTCCAAATTTTCTGCATTTCTTTGTAAATCTGCCACTGTTTTGATGTATTTTTCATCATTACAACTTGCAAATCTTATCCCTTGTTAAAAATCACTTTCTGTTCTACTAATACTTATCTCAAAGAGTCCATTAGGTCTCCTACTTAAGGCATATACACCTTTGTTTTCTTTACCCTTGATGTGTCTTACTTCGAAATCGAATTCACTTAAGAAGGACAACCACCTTGCTTGCCTTGCGTTAAGATCTGGTTGGCTGAATAAGAATTTCACACCACTGTTATCGGTTAACAACATAAATTTTCTTCCCATTAAGTAGTGTCGCCACATTTTTAGTGCATGAATTACAACTACTAATTCCAAGTCGTGTGTGATGGAGTTTCGTTCATGTTTGTTTAGTTTTCATGACTCGTAACAAATAACATGTCCTTCTTGAATTAGGACACCTCCCAAACCTTATTTTCTCGCATCCATGTAGACTGTAAAGTCTTTATTAGGGTCTTCTACCCTTAAAATAGGTGCAGTTGTTAACTATCCCTTTAACTTATTAAATTTGTCCTGACATTTCTGTGATGAAATAAACATTGTCCCCTTTTTCTATAGGGATTTGATTGGGTATGCAATCTTAGAGAACTCCTCGATGAATCTACGGTAGTAACCGGTAATTCCCATGAATGGTCATATGTCCTCAACATCCTTAGGGATATTCCATCCATGATGGCTATTATCTTCTCTGGGTCAACTCCAATACCTTCTTCAGATATTGCATGCCCTAGGTACTGTATTCTCTTTTGGTAGAAGTCACATTTGTCAAATTTGCCATACAAATTGTTTTTTCTTAGGGTCTGTAATACTATATTTAGATTTTCTTCGTGTTCTTATTCCATTTTCGAATACAATAGAATGTCGTTAATAAATACCAAAACAAACTTATCCAAATATTGACTGAATATGCTATTCGTTAAACAAATAAATGTTGTTGGTGCATTAGTGATACCAAACAGAATAACAACAAACTCATAATGTCCATATCTCGTTCTAAACATTGTTTTACTTATATCTTCATCCTTTATTTTGACCTGGTGGTAACCAAATCTTAAATCTAACTTAGAAAAAATATTTTCCCCTCCCACTTGGTCAAATAGATCGTTAATTCTGGGTAGAGGATACTTGTTCTTAATAGTCATTTTGTTTAATTGTCGATAATCAATACATAATATTAAAATCCCATTTTTCTTTTTAACGAAAAGGACTTGTGCTCCCCAAGGTGAGACACTTGGTTTGATGTATTCCTTGTCCAACAGTTCGTGTAGCCGAATTTTCAACTCTGTCAATTCAGGTAAACTCATTCTATAGGGTTCCTTAGATATCGAATTTGATCCAGGAAGTAGATCGATAGAGAAATCTATCTCTCTTCTTGGAGGCAATTCTGGTATTTCATCCACAAATAAATCTCTAAGTTCATGTAAGACGATAAAGTCTTCCAGGCTTGGTTTATCTTCCTTTTCTAACAAATTTGTCACTTGAATAGCATAAATATGAAAAACTTTATTCATGCATTTCTTAAACTGCATGGCTAAAATCTGCCTAACTGAGACTTGTTTTCTGATGCCTTGAACTATCCTAGCTGTGTTGTTTTTGTCTCTGTAAGTAAGTGATTTTTTGTAACAATCCAAAATTACTTTATGTTTTCTAACTAGTCCATCCCAATGACTATATCGTATGACCCCAGCAGTAAAATATTCAGAGTTAACTTTGTATTTTGGCCATCTAAACTGAGTTCACAATCATAAATGAAATCTGCTACTTTTCCTTTTGTCCCTGTTGCTAGTTGTACTAACTAGGATTTAGTATGATTTACTTTCTTAAGTTTGTTTTAATCAACTAAACCAAGAGTACCATAACTCATAGTGGCTCCTGGGTCAATTAAAATAGAAATACTATTATTATTGACTTTATCTTCAACCTCCACTATAGTGGATTGATGATCATCTTGTGGGCCATCCACAACTGCATTAATTCTTTGTATGCTTCTGCCCACATCTCCTACTATAGAGGCCTCTTGCAAGTTATGAATTGTGGTCCTTGGTGTGGAAGTTAAACGTGGACAAGTATTCCTTATGTGAGGTTATCCACACTCCCAACATTTTAACGGTTCCCTGGGCTGTCCTCAAATTTCTTGGTTCCTAGATTAATTGGTCTACCTCCCCCTTGGGTGTTTTGTTCATTGGAATGAAAAT
>ML780181.1:117680-137425 GCA_009831015.1 Picea engelmannii | reverse complement strand
GTATTAATTAAACAAAGATGATTTAATGATATTAATTAAGTGAGTTATTAATTAATTAAAGGATATAATTATGATTAATTAATTAATAATTTAACTACAAACTACATTTAATAACTTGCGTAATGGATTTAATAGATTAATGGTATATGATATAAAATGGTTGCGTATACAACAAGGGATAACCTATGAATCCCAAGAAGATAAAAGCATTAACGGGAAAGGATAAGAGTAATAAATGGGTTAGGTAGGGATTAAATGGGGGGGGAGAGTCGGTGAAGGAGGGATAAGGAAGGGAAGGAGTTGGATGGGAGGTTATGCTACGGAGGTTGGGGAATGAATTGGAGGGAGCTCTAGATTTGCAGAGAGATAGAGAAGTGACATTTTGGGAAGGGGATTGTATTAGTGCATCGGGGTTGCTGGAGGTTTTGGGCATGGGGGCCAGGATTACCATTGATATCCTGGATCTAGGGAGCTACCTAGTTGGCAGGGAGGAACGGTTTTGGGCAGTGTTTTGCAGAAGCGGTCAAGGAGGCCAGCGGCGGACAAACGGATTATTAGCATCAGGTTCAGGTATTTCAAATTTTGCAATTATTTTTAATTAGTTATAAAAAATTTATTATGTGTTGATTAATTTATAAATGCTTAGGTGTTCAATTAAACGAATTATTGAATTTTGTTCACGTAAATTCTACTCGGCCCCTACATATAGTGACTCTTAAATCCTCTTATGATATTTTGTATGTATAAATTGTACATCATTATTTCTCATGTATTATGTGATATATCTCATGGATTTGTAAAGAGGCAAAGATGGAAATAATTCCCTAACTATCGACTCTTAAATATTGGAATACACCTCACGAGACTTAATGTGATTTATTTCGTTTTCAAATTTCATAGTGTATATTTGTAAAAGTGTCCCTTGTGTAAGTAGTGAGGCTTCTTTCCTAAATGTACAGATTTTGTACCAAGGTTGTAATACTTTCCTATTCAAGTTTCACATATTTATACATAAATTTGTTAAGGTTGTAAGACTTCTTTCTGTGTATATAATTAACTTCCACCAAAGTTTATACTTCATTTATAAAATTTACCCTAAGTTATTTGTTATTGAAATTTGTGTTTAAGATTGTCTATCTGTACTTCTTCCGCGTAAATAAAATAGTAAAAGAAGTACCCAGAACCCCGTTTAATTCTCTTCCATTGGAAAGACTATTCTTGATGGAAAGGAAAGATTGTAGTAGGTTTGTAATGCATATTTTAAGTTTAGTTTATACTTGTGTTCTTGTCTGATTTTGTAATTAGCAACTCATAAGTTTGGATATCTATGGAAAAAATGTCCAACAACCTTGCTTGTTGTCCTGAATTAGGAAGTATATTCCTTTGTGGGACATGCGACTATGTTCTGTGAACTGTATTATTCTGGTTATGAAAAATACTAAATGTCTAGCACTATTTGATTATTTTTTAATATTCAGTTAGATTCTTTTCGGTTACAAAACTAATGATGGGGTCATGTTTCCTTACGAGGGTACCCATCAACCATTTCTGGGTCCACTCTTCCCCTTCGAACTATGGACATATTGTTTCATCAACGACGGTGGGGAAATGCATACATGGCATCTATAAGCTAAGTACTATCCACTTGCTAAATATTTACTGTTTAATTTGGTTTGATTATTTTAACACAGTTTAGTAAGAACTGTCGTTTTCCCCCCTGCAAGGTTAAACATTTCGAAATAAATGAAAACAAAGGGAAACACCTTACTCGAAAGGTATTCCAGTTCCAAATATCTGTTTGTTAGTATTACAGGGTCCTTACCCTAGGGTACTCTACCATGATAAATTTGAATCGGGGTTTTCATGTACAAACCAATTATTTGTAATTTACTTAATGGAATAAAAAATTGTAAAAGAACTCCATATGGATATGATTCTACAGTTTACAAAAACTGTGGTATCATGTATTATGTAAAATATTGAGTCTCCAATTGTCTATGGACCATAATATGTATAGAATGTAATTTCTTTTCAGAAGGGAGGATTGGTATTTTCTTTATGCTTTGTTCTATCGTATCTGTACAAAGACTGATATGGTATTTTGCATGTATATTTATGTACATAAATATATCTATATTGATACATGGAAATAGACACAATGATCCTCTATTGAATCACGTATTCACTTGTAAATTTACAGTACACAAGTAACAATTCTAACATTTCTTTATGCCTAGTCAAACATATACATATATTCTATCTATACATATATAACTCAACTTCAGTAGCAATTAAAGCTCACAATAGCTTTTATATTTATTCGGTGAATATAATCAATCCTGTAAGATACTTATCATATAACCATTTCATTCTATCAACTAATAGTTAACAAAACCTTCAAGAAGAAAACAAGTATATGTACATATCTGAATAAGATGTTGGAAATGAAATGGAACAGCCAAGTTCCACCCAACCGTAGAACAGAAAAACCAAACCACTTGCTATGTTCACCCCCTAGCCTGACCATGAGTCCATAAGGGAGAATTCCAATGATCTCTTGTTGAACAGGATAGGTCAACTGAGAGGGTGGGGGGGATGAATCAGTTGTATAAAATTTCTTTCATTTTATAAGAAAATTACTTATTAATAAATAAATCATGCCTTTAACATTTAACTTGCAATATTACATTTAACCAATAAATACACAATCACATAAATGAAATAGTGACACCATGATTTTTCATGAGGAAACCCAAAAGGGAAAAACCTCTTCTTCTTATGAATGAAAGGCAAGCTCCAACTTCTCTTTACATTCTTATTTTATCTGAGATACAACCCATATGAGGTTGCTACCTCTGTTTCTTCAACACCTACTGAATGGAAGCTTCAACTCCCAAATGTACAAGCACCAACTTGTAAAGGAGACTTTTACAGTCTCCCCTTGCTCCTCCCTACCACCCTGTAATCCTTCTCTGTCAATAATAACATTTAAAATCAAAATTGTTGCACCTGTGTATATTTCATGTTGCTTTCATGAACTTTCTTGCATAAATCCTCTGGACCTGTATCACTTTCAGTTAATTAATCTCCATTTCTCTTTCTTCATATTTCTCTTCTCTTCATTAATGCTTTGTTTTCGTCGTCTCTGTATGTCTATAATTCGGTTCATTTCAATTACAGAGATAATAAAAAATTATCCCCTATATTTCCAAAAGCAACAACACTACTATCATTGTTTTTACATACTGACAAAAATTACCCTCTTTTCATTTTGTACTATTAGAGCGTACACTAGAACACTCAGAATTCGAAGATTCAGTTACAATAACTGAATAACTACCTTACAATGATTATTATTGGCCAAGACATCAAGAAGAATAGTATCTGCATGATCAGTTTAAATATTTAACCAA
The DNA here is from genome assembly GCA_009831015.1 of Picea engelmannii. Lineage (NCBI taxonomy): Eukaryota > Viridiplantae > Streptophyta > Pinopsida > Pinales > Pinaceae > Picea > Picea engelmannii. The sequence continues at coordinate 134,012 of ML780181.1, read as the reverse complement.
CACCTTTTGATGAACATACATTTGTTTTGACTCAGCATAGAATAATCCTCAGGCACTTCAACAAGACACTTGTGCTTAAACCATATGCCCAATGGTTGTGACCACGGGCTTAACTAAAATGTGTTTTTCATTTCGGCATTTCAACATTCCTGTGATGAAGTGTCTCGACACTTCAAGTCGCGATCCTTGAAATGGGGCTTAGCTTCATGCTAGATCCTTCCTCCAGCCTTTGACAATGTGACCTTGTCTATGATCATGGGCCAATCCTTATCGCGATTTCTCATATCACAAGTTGGAAGTTTATAGGATTTCCTTCCTTTGACTTTCCAGTCAGTGAGATGCCAATCACTTGCCATCTGTCCTATGCATCCAACATTCCACTACATACCTCAATCCAAGGGTTTAGATCAACCCTCAATATGATGGTTTGGATCATTTCGGGATATTGCATATTGTGATTTCCCACACCATGCTCCGTTGACTTCTCCAATGTGAAAGTCAGTGAAATTCCAATCGCTTGCCATGTGTCTTTCGGATCCAACGATCCATGACTATCCTTGATGGATGACTAGGATTCCTTCATAGCTTTGGAGTGTTGAATGACTCCTTGGATTATCCTCTATGAAAATCTACTAGATCTAACGACCCATGAAACTCCTCGATCCAACGGCTCAGATCTTTTCGCAATTTTGTGTATCGCAAGTTGGAAGGTTAGTTTCCTCCTTCCTTTGACCTTTGATTTCTCAATATCCACTTTTATTTGATCGATGGCCCATGACATTTTGTGATAAGACAATCCTGATCTAATCGTGACTTTGCGTTTCGTGATTTCGCGTATCGTGATATCAGAGGTTGGAGCACTTCCTTTCTTTTATTCGCGATTTCCTGATATCTAATTTCCACTTACATTGGATTGATGGTCCTCGAACCTCCATGATCCAATGGTCTAGATTGGATCACGAATTTGCATTTCAGATTGCGAGAAGCATGCTCTGCTCTCTCAACTCGCAATCTCTGAATTCCTGAGTTTCGAAGGAACTCTTAGTTAACCACCTTGCATCTTCTCTCGGTCTATGGATTTAAGTTTGACATTAATGACAAAACCAAGCCCTGTGCAAATTGACCAACAAACTCCCCCTTTGGCATTGATGGAAAACTTTAAATCTCTTCTCTTTTGACATCTATGGAAAAGGAATCAACCATACTCCCCCTGAGCAAAGAAAAACCACTTGTAAAGATGTATCATTTCAGTAGCAACTCCCCCTATCAAAATAGTCAATAAACCTGTGCAGTCTGATTTTATTATGAAGCCCTTGCAATCTTTGAGAAAGAAATGAAATTACAGAGGGTAAACCCCCAACTGATCCCTAAGACTTTAAAATTTCATTTTAGGTAAAGGTTTAGTAAATACGTCTGCAATCTTATCCTTTGTGCCAAAATATTCCAGTCTAATAACTTTAGACATAACCTGCTCTCTTAGAAAATCAAATTTGATGGGAATGTGCTTTGTTTTTGAATGCATAATAAGATTTTTAGAAATACTAATTTCACTAGTATTATCATAGAATATAGGTATAGGTTCATCATAATGAATATGTATATCTTCCAGCATCTATTTCATCCATAGAACCTGAGTGAAACAAGATGCAACTGCTATGTATTCTGCTTTAGCAGTAGACAGAGACATTGTTGATTGTTTTTTACTTGACCAACTTACAAAACATCATCCAAGAAAAAATGTTGCTCCACTAGTACTCTTCCTGTCATCAACACAATCTGCCCAATCAGCATCAGTGAAATCACACAATTCAAGTTGATTACCTATAGGATACCACAAACCATACTCTGTTGTCCCCTTAAGATATCTGAAAATTCTTTTGACTGCAAGTAGATGAGAAGTTTTTGGTGAAGCCTGAAACCTACCAACTTGACAAACTGCATGCATAATATCAGGTCTTGTAGTTGTAGCATAAATAAGACTACCAATCATAGATCTGTATATTGTCTAATCAACATCTTTAGTATCATCAAACTTACTTAATTTACAACCAGTAACCATGGGAGTGTCAATTGGTTTAGAATATTCCATATGCAATTTCTTAAGCATTTCATTGATATACTTGGTTTGAGAAATGGAAATACCTTTATCAGATTGAGTAATTTGCAAGCCTAAGAAAAACTTCATTTCTCCTATCATGGACATCGCAAACTCTTTCTGCATACTTTTAGCAAACTGTTTACTGAGCCTATTATCATCACTACCAAAAATGATATCATCCACATTTATCTAAACAATGATCAGGCTATCATTTTCTTCTTTAATATATAGATTACTATCAGTGTTACCTTTCCGGAATCCTTGTTGCCTCAAGTAATTGTCAAGTCTGGAATACCAAGCCCTTGGTGCTTACTTCAAGCCATACAATGCCTTTTTCAACCTGCAAACATATTGTTCTACTTCTTGTACATGAAAACCATCTGGTTGATCCATATATACTTCTTCCTCTAAATCACCATTCAAAAATGCAGACTTTACATCCATTTGGTAAACTTTAATGTGTTTAGAACTGGCATAAGCTAGAATCAGTCTAATGGATTCCATTCTTGCAAAAGGAGAAAAATTTTCTCCGTAATCTATTCCTTCTACCTGTGCATATCCTTTACAAACCAATCTAGCCTTTTTTCTAGTTATTTTACCTCCTTCATCCATCTTATTTTTGAAATCCCATTTATCCCCTATGACATTCTTATTCAAAGGTCTAGGAACCAATTCCCATGTCTTATTCTTTTCTATTTGACTAAGTTCTTCATTAATTTCTTTCATCCAGTACTCATCTATAATTGCTTCTTCAATACTTTTGGGTTCAATAAGAGAACGTAAAGATACCTGTTCATGAGTTGAGGCAGATTCTTTCCTTCTGCTTCTTGTTCCAACACCTGCATTTATGTCACCAATTATCTGTTCTTCAGGGTGATTTTTCTGTATTCTCTTGCTTGGAGTCTTTGATGGAGTCATTCTTTTGGATGGAGTTGTGCCATGTATCAAAGTAGGAACTAATTGTTCACTTTCAACCGCCTTAGCTTATTTTGTTTTACATACCTCATCATCCATTTTATGCTTGTCATATATCTCATATATTTGATGATTCTTTTGTTTAGATTTGGACTTCAAAAATGAGGACTCATCAAATTTCACATCTATGGCTTCAATTATTTTGTTCAATCTAAAGTTGTAACAATTATAGGATTTCCTTGAACAAGAATACCCAACTAAAATACTTTCATCTGTTCTAGAATCCAACCTTCCCAAATGCTTGTCAACTCTTTTGATGTAACATTTACTACCAAAAATTCTGAAATGTTTAACACTAGTTGGTATGCCTTTCCATAACTAATAGGGTGTCTTAAAATAATTATTTCTCAGCAAGCTTCTATTCAAAATGTGAACAAAAGTATGAACAACTTGAGGCCACATTATATTACTTAGTTTATATTCATTGACCATAGTTCTAGCCATCTCCATAACAATCCTATTTTTTCTTTCAGCCACTCCATTTTGTTGAGGTGTTTCAGTAACAAAAAAATGTCTTCTTATCCCATTTTCATCACAATATCTGTTGAATTCTTTAAACACAAATTATCCTCCATTATATAAACTTAAACATTTGATTTTCATGTCACATTAATTTTTAGTTGACTCCTTAAAGGTTTGAAAACAATAAAAAGTTCCAGAATTCTTTTTCAATAAAAGCATCCATGTCATTCTAGTAAAGTCATCCACAAATAGTAGAAAATATCTTTCTCCTTTTAATCCTATTGTTCTCATAGGTCCACAGACATCGACATGTACTATTTCCAATGGTTTAGTTGTTGAATGTTCTTTGGTTTTGAATTTAACTCTAGTTTGCTTACCATGTTGACATTGCTTGTAGACAGAGCTTGAAAGATTCTTTATGATAGGTAAATCTCTTATTGCTTTCTTTTTATTCAACTGAATCAGATTTTTGAAGTTAATGTGTCCAAGTCTTTTGTGCCACAACCAGCTTTCATCTTCACTCCCAAGATAGCATTTTTCTTTTTCTTTATCTAGTATGTAATTGTTGCTTGAAGTTCTTGTGGCTGTTCCAACTAGTTTATTTGATTTTATATCCCTGATTTGACATCCTTCTGAATCAAAAATCATAAAAAGACCTTTGTCACATGTTTGACTTACACTCAATAAGTTATGTTCCATTTCCTCAACCAATAAGACATTTTCAGCCATGAGTTTCCTGTTGTTTAGACATACAATTCCTCTTCCAACTATCCTAGTTGATTGATCATTTCCAAAGGTGACTGTACCTTCTTTTTCTTCATCTAGTTCAACAAAGAGTTGTTTTCTACCTATCATATTCTTTGAAAATCCACTATCCACAACCCATTTTACTTTATGTTCTACGTGTAGAGCTATAGTGCATTTTTCAGTGTTCAAATTTTCACTTTTCTTTTTCCAATATTTGGTTTTCAGATCTGTGTAAGTGGGTTCATTAAATTTATGAAAACTCATAGGACAATTTATTGACACATGGCCAAAGTTGTTACACTTATAACATTCMGTATCATATCTTAAGGTGTCAAATCTGTTGTAAGAGTAGTTTATATTGTTTTGACTAGTTTTACCATGTCCTCTTCCATATTCAAAATTAGACCTTTCATGACTGTTATGTGCATTTATCTTTCTTGAAAAACTATTGCAAAATGCAGCCTTATGTCCATATTTATAATAAAAGAAACATTGGCCTTCAAACCTGTTTTGATTTCTTCCATAACTTGTTCTATGCATTGTTGAAGCCTGATTTTCTTCTTGCCTTTCTGATTCCATCTTCTTTCTAGTAATTTTCTCATGATTATCCTCTGTACCTACTTTCTCAACACTTGAACTAGAACATCCATTAGTTATTGCAAATTTATAACCAATTCCAATCTTATCATATGTTGATCTTTGACTACTAATAATTTGATCCAACACTTGAAAACTACGATTCATGTTATTTTCTTGTACTTTCTTTATTAATGAGACTACTTCAATTTTTAAACCTTCATTTTCCTTATCCTTTTCTGCAAGAATTTTAGTTAGAGCTTCTTCAATCACTCTAGCCTCTTCTATTTTAAGTTTTAAGTCAACTACCATGATTTCAGTAATCTCAATCAAACCATTTGATTTCTGTAATTCAAATTCTAGATTCTCAATTTCTTGTTTAAAATGTTTGCATTCTCTTCTCACTTTTCTTAATTCACTTAAAGCACTTACCAATTCAACTTCTAGATCAACTTCACCTTATTCTTCTTCACCAGACTGATCATCTTGTTTTTATATAGCCATAAAAATTTGTACATCTGAACTGTCATCATTCTCATCAGATTTTGAAATATCATTGTCATCTTTTATATACATGCTTTTCTTTTTGTAAGTATTTCTTTGAAAAAACTTCTTATGTCTATTCTTGAATTCCTTAGGTTTTCTATCACTGTCTTATTCATTATTAGCATGCTTATTGTAAGGACACTTAGAAGAAAATAGTCCTATTCTACCACAACCAAAACATTTCAGAGGAAGCTTACCTTTATACTTGCCAATACCTCTTTTCATATTTTTAACAAAATTTGCTTCTTCCACATCACCTTCTGACTCCTCATGACTGTTGATTTCTGCTTCAAACTTTTTCTTATCTTTCTTTGCTACCTTGAAAGATTCTTCTTTCCTGAAAGAATTCTCACCAGAGGTTCTCATCTCATATTTTGTTAGTATTCCATGTAATTCATCCATTTCTAAAGCATCAAGAAATGGATGAATTACATCTTCCAGGAAGTGATCTAAGTACCTTTTCCACAATAATATTATTATTAATTGTTTCTCCTAGACTTCTCATGGTGTTAACTACTTCATCAATAAGAAAGTAGGTAGCTATATCTTCAGATTCTTCCATTTTCAGACTTTAAAATTGACATCTATATGATTGTAGCTTAGCACTCTTTACCTTAGTGTCTCCTTCATATACATTTTTCAATTTATCCCATATTTCATTTGTTGATGCACAATGCATAACTTTAACAAATTCTAACCATGCTAGACCTCCTAGTATTTCATACATAGCTTTGGAATTACTCTCATAGAGTCTCTTGCCTGTAGCATATATTGGAATGGTTTCTGGGGATTTATATTCATTTAGTACAGCCTGCCAGATATCTACTCCTTGAGTCTGTAAAAACAACTTCATCCTGATATTCCAAAAAGCATAATTATGACCATCAAATAAAGGCAATCCATGTTTTGTAAATTATGACTTCTTATCCATTATGAATGATAAAAAAATTCTAGTGGTTAAACTAATATCCTGAAGTAACCCGCTTTGATACCAATTGTTGAACATGGTAGGTCAACTGAGAGGGGGGGTGGTGAATCAGTTGTATAAAATTTCTTTCATTTTATAAGCAAATTACTTATTAATCAATAAATCATGCCTTTAACATTTAACTTGTAATCATACATTTAACCAATAAATACACAATCACATAAATGAAACAGTGACACTGTGATTTTTCATGAGGAAAACCAAAAGGGAAAAACCTCTTCTTCTTATGAATGAAAGGAAAGATCCAACTTCTTTTTACATTCTTATTTTATCTGAGCTACAACCTAGATGAGGTTGCTACCTATGTTTCTTCAGCACCTACTGAATGGAAGCTACAACTCCTAGATGTACAAGGACCAACTTGTACAAGAGACTTTTACAGTATCCCCTTGCTCCTCCCTACCACCATGTAATCCTTATTTGTCAATAAGAACCTTTAAAATCAGAATTGTTACACCTGTGTATATTTCATGTTACTTTCATGAACTTCCTTGCATAAATCCTCTGGACCTGTATCACTTTCAATCAATTAATATCCAATTCTCTTTCTTCATATTTATATTATCTTCATTAATGCTATGTTTTCATCGTCTCTGTATGTCTATAATTCTATTCATTTCAATTATAGAGATAAAACAATTTTTTCCCCTATATTTCGAAAAGCAACAACACTACTAACATTGTTTTTACATAATGAGGAAAATTACCCTCTCTTTTTTTTGTACTATCAGAGCATACACTAGAACCCTTAGACTTTAAATATTCAATTACAATAATTGAATAACTGCCTTACAGTGACTATTATTGGCCAAGACATCAAGAAGAATAGTATCTGCATGATCAGTTTAAATATTTACCCAGCACCGTTTGATGAACATACATTTGTTTTGACTCATCATAGAATAACCCTCAGACACTTCGGTAGGACACTTGTGCTTAAACCTTATTCCCATTGGCTATGACTACGGGCTTAACTAAAATGTGTTTCGCATTTCGACATTTCGGCATTCCTGTGATGAAGTGTCTCGACACTCCAAGTCGTGATCCCCGAAATGGGGCTTAGCTTCGTGCTAGATCCTTCCTCCAGCCTTTGACAATGTGACCTTGTCTATGATCATGGGCCAGTTCTTATCATGATTTCGCATATTGCGAGTTGGAAGGTTATAGGATTTCATTCCTTTGACTTTCCAGTCAGCGAGCTACCAATCTCTCTCCATGTGTCCTCTGCATCCAACATTCCACAACATACCTCGATCCAAGGGTTCAGACCAACCCTCAATCCGACGACTCAGATCATTTCAGGATATCACATATCATGAGTTCCCACACCATGCTCTATTGACTCCTCCAATGTGAAAGTCAGTGAAATTCCAATCGCTTTCCACGTGTCTTCCATATCCAACGATCCACGACTATCCTTGATGGATGGCCAGGATTCCTTCACAGCCTTGGAGTGTTGAATGACTCCTTGGCTTATCCTTCATGAAACTCTACTAGATTTGACGGCCCATGGCAGTCGTCGATCCAACGACTTAGATATTTTTGCAATTTCACGTATCGCAAGTTGGAAGGTTAGGTTCCTCCTTCCTTTGAGCTTTCATTTCCCGATATCCTCTTTTCTCTGATCGACGACCCACAACCTTTTGTAATCAGATGATCCTGATCTCATTGGGACTTTGCGTTTCACGATTTCGCGTATCGCGATATCAGAGGTTGGATAACCTCCTTTCTTTGATTCTTGATTACCTGATATCTGATTTTCGCTTATGTTGGATCAATGTTCCTCAACCCTCCATGATCCAATGGTTTGGATTGGATCATGAATTTGCGTTTCGGATTGCGAGAAGCATGCTCTGTTCTCTCAACTCACAATCTCCAAATTCTTGAGTTCCGAAGGAACTCTCAGCTAACCATCGTGCAACTTCTCTCGATATATGGATTTAAGTTTGAAATTAATGACAAAACCAAGAGTTGTGCAAATTTACCAACACCTCTTTCGCTACAGTCCTCTTTCAGATCGTAAAATCCCCTTGCATCACACTCAAAAAAATGTTCATAACAACAAGTGATATCCTTTCTCCAACATACTAAGAAGCGTCCCGCCTCCTCCCATATGTTGTATATCATGAGCATCTTGTGCCTAGGTCTTTTTTCCTCCTTGGGAATTTTCACAGCTTTACAAATACCTAATTTTCAGGGGCTTCTAGTGGTCAAATTCTTGATTTTCCACTTGTAAAATTCATCCCCGAGGTAACTCAAGTCTTTTCCCCACTCATGGAATCATGGCCAGTTGTTTTCAACCTAGATGTTCCATTTGTCCTTCAACAATTAATATATAAAAGGATTTTTCTTTTACATGTGTCACAGTCAAAGAGCTGGTTGGAAAAATCAATTTTTTTCCCAAAAATCACAATAATTAATTAAAAATAATCAAATTCGAAATTCGAATTTTCCGTAAATGGCAATAATTTTCCAAATATGAATTTGCCAAAAATAAAAATTTGTTGATAAGTGCATACTGAATTTAATAATTAATTATTTTGGGGGATATTACAAGCAACTATGGATAGGTTCTCATCATCACTACCTTTCTACTTTCCATTTTTTGACTCCATATAAGCCTCCCTCTAGATGTAATCTGTCCACATTCTATCAAATGGTGGAAACTTATCTCATGCACAAATGGTTTCTAGCACCCAGGAATATCATTCAATGCCACATTCACCAAATATGTGTCATAAACTTCCTCACCAATGGATAGAATATGATCATGAATGTGAGTGATTCTCATGAGGTGGCTAACAATTGTATCTGATTTAGAAAACTCAAGAGACCAGAGCTAGTTCCACAAAATCAATTTCCTACTTGCATTATTGCTTTGGTACAAGCATACCAAAGCATAATACATATCCTTTGTTGTCTTCTTCTTGAAAATATTAGGAATCAATTGATCCTTCAAAAAATCCAAAAACACCCACTTGGCCTTCACTTCCCTCTTCTTATGAGCTACAAATTCCTATGCATCCTTTGGATATGGAATCAACATCTCAACATAATATTTGAGATCATTATCTTCCAAGAGAAAAAGGATCCTAGTCTTCCAGGTTCATAAATTAGTATCCCCTTCCAAGTTATCCTCAACTCTAAGAGTTATCACCATTATGTCCCGCCCAGAACAAAAAAACATGCAACAACAAAAATATGTAGCTACTTGTGTCTCAAAATATTACCATGTCAAATTTTTAGGAAATTAACGCATTCAATTTCAGATCTAAAAATTACTTCCAAGTGACCTCAAGTAGTAAATTAGGGTTGTTATAACTAAATAATTTTACATTGAAGTTATGACATAAAATTATGGAAGCACAAAGATCAAAGAGAAAACATCCATGCACAAGAGACGCAAATTTTGTTTAGTAACATTATTTAGATTGAGAATTTGTGCAGAAAAAACTATTCCTCTCAACAAATTATGGAAAATAATTCCAACATACAAATATTTTGTACGACATGCCAATGTCACCCTGTATGATTGTTAATGTCACTTGTTGTACAATATTCGTGATGCATACATGCCATATAGATTGTATGGATCACATGTGTGGTCTGTTTTTGTTGTTGTACGATTCACATGTGTCTTAGGGACTATATGGCTCACCTGTGTGGCCTCTTTTGATGCTCCTCTCACATATGTGCGCTCACATGTGTGGCCTCTCACTCTTGGATGAAAAATAAAATAAAATAAATATATAATCCTACGCCAAACTTGTCCAAGAAGAATTTTGTTTCCTGAAATTCCCACCCCAATATCCTTGGCACAATTACTCACTCACTTATGCCAACTCCATGATTTCAAAATGATATGTGTAGTGCCTCCTCACATTGTTTTCTTTTATAATATTCTAGTGAGTGAGTTTAATAACCCCTTCTAAACTGAACATTAAATTATAATCGTTTATTCCTCCATGTGGGTGTGAAGCCCCAACAATACAATTCAAAACTCTAGATCCATACAAAAAGGGTTTTATCAATGCAATGTGAGTAACAACAAATATTACCACATGCTTGACACCAAGGACAATGTGTTAATACCTCTGGTGCTACAAAACATCAACAAAAATATCAACAAACTCAACCTTCTAGTGTAACCCATCGAGAACTTTCATATGTCAAAAAGTTTTTTTGATGCACTTGATACTAAATGCTAGTTGAAGGCAATTTGTTGGAATTTGGAAAACAATATTTAAATAGTACTAATCACGAACGAATGAGAGACAAAAATATTATAATATACTTGATGAAATACATCCATCACTTTGAGCTCAACCAGATCATGATAAATCCTGATATTCGAGCACTGATCAATCACATGATCCCAAATAAAAACATCTGAATGCAGGATCATAGGAAAAATGTGAGCGATATCATCCTCAAGTTGAAACCAAAATGGATCCTCCTATTGTAATGGTATATGATCAAGTTGTTCCTAAACCATTGCTGACATTTGCAAGGATGAAGTCTCTTGTTGACTGATTTCTACTTAGTTGACTTGTGGCTCTTCATATTGAAATTTTTCATCATCACTAATGGAAGGAACCAACGAACACTTTTGAGCACTCAAATATCCACCTTCATCTTCTTGGAACTTTGCATATGATTTAAGTGTTGCAGATATTAGTTCCCAGTCATTCAATCCTTAATCATCAACCTCTTCATCTCTCAGAACTGAATCAAAGGTTCTCTTCAATAGAAACCAATCATTCTTTCAATCCTTGGACCATTGAAAGGATAGAATGTAGTTTGTATCCATTGTACCATTCCTCTATCATATCAAAAAGTATTTGTAATCTCTGGGAAATTGTAATGAAAAAAGGTGCATTGTTTCCATCATAGTTTTCTAGAATAGATAATATCTCCCTGTTATGACCCAAAGAGGGAATATATAGGGTAAAATATATATGGTATAACCACAAGGGGGGGCATATATGGGGATAAACGTACATGTAATGTGTAAATATATTAAATAATGTATTCCTAATGGTAAATGGGATGCATGTGCAAGTGTTTATATGTATATATAGAGATCATGTATTCATTATTGTAGACATGTGAATTGTGAGGTACAAATGTATTTGGTTATTTGGAGGAGGTTCTCCTATTATTTAAGGATTTATTGTGTAAATTTTCTATATTGGAGTTTTTCTCCACTCTCACATTGTTGTACATTGTGTGTACTTCTGTTCTATTCTAATAATTTAAGCATTTGGATCATTACATTTGATATCAAAGCATTGATCCTAGTTTTTTGCTCACTTAAGCAAGTCATCTTGGCATCTTCGATATAATTTTTTTTAGGGCCCATTTTAGAAAGAGAAACTTGGAATATGTTTAGAGGACATATCAGGGTACTTGTGGTACAAATTTTAGCTTCTCGTTCATTAGAAGTTTGGAGATAAACCCTCTGGTGTTGATTTCTCCAACAATTAAAGTATTATATTATCTTATTATTATTTAATATGCAAAAGGATCACAACTGAAAGATATATATCAAGAGAAAAATAAGATATATCCTCAGGCAAACCCTCAAGGGGGATAAAACCCTGCAAACTTTCCTCGGGATATATTCCTCCAACATGTGCAATTTCATACAATGTTCTTTCACGAAATCAAGACCAAAGAGACCCAAACACGAACCAAGAATAGCCTCCTAGATAAGTGTGTACTACTCTCTTGTACTTATATTCAATGAATGATACAAATGATTGGATATAACTTCTATTTATACTCTAAAATACCTAAAAAACATGACTTATCAATAAACCCTTTCACAATTACACTTAGGAATAACTTCTGAAATTACATAAAATCTCAACACTCCCTCTTAATGAGGAAGGTATTCTAACGGGAACAAAATATAACACTATCACCATCCACATAAACTCATGACCATTGAATGTTGGACACATGAATATATACATGACATGAAATCCATAATGACTTCACATCATGCATCCACGGCCAATGGGTAGCTCTCCAATAACTACAACATGTCATCATGAGACTATCTAGTTTCTTGTAGAAAACTCAGATATCTTATGCATGAAATCTAATACCCTATGATAAGATATGTACCTCATATCTTCAACATGCATCCAAGGTGAGTGGGTGGCTATTCAATATATACAACATGTCATAATGATATCCACTACCCTGTGATAACATTTGAATCCATCACTCCCTTTGAGGAGGGACTACATCAAGCTTATCCTTTAAGTACTCAAACTTTTTCCTTGACAATCTCTTTGTCAGCACATCTGCAACCTGCTCATCAGTAGCCACATATTGGAGCCTCGTTTCTCCCTTATAAACCATATCCCTGATATAGTGATACCTTATTTCGATATGATTTGACCTATCATGAAACATAGGGTTCTCTAACAACTTTATACAAATTTGTTTGTCGCACAAGATACAGGTCACCTCCATCACATTATCGAATAATCCAGTCACCAATTTCTGAAGCTACACTACTTCACGACTTTCTTCATATGATACCACATAATTTTCCTCAGTCATACTGAGTTCTACACATGACTTGTTCTTACTTATCAATGAAATCATACCGTATCCCAAAGTGAAGAAACATCCCAATGTACTTTTCTGGTTTGCAGCAATAACAACCTCATCTGGATCCGAATATGCAAGTAGACTGATCTCCCTATCTGCAACATACTTGAGCCCATAATCCATTATACCTTTAAGGTACCTCATCACATGTTTTACTGCAATCATGTGAAAACATTTGAGGTCAACCATGTACTAACTCAGGGTGTTGACAAAAAAACATATATATGGTCATGTATTTGTCCAATACGTCAATGATACAATCATCTACCTATATAATGTAGCATCCAAAACCTCTAAAGTTGTATCAACCAACAATTTTATATTTGATGCCATTGGTGTGGCCATCATTTTAAATTCGAACATATCAAACCTCTTCAGGATCTCCATAACATATTTTCCCTGATTTATGAAGATCTCATTCTTCCTGTGCCATACTTCTAGACCTAAAACATAGTGCATAAAACCTAGGTATTTCATTTCGAACTCTACAATGATTTTTCTCTTACAGTTAATGCTAAGATTCTCCACTCCTGTCAAGTACAGGTCATCCACATATAGTAGTAATATCACTCGTCCATCATCCTTGACCTTGAACTAAATGTTAGGATCTGTGATTCTCTTAGTAAATTCCAAGCTCATCAAAAAACCATTAATCTGACCATACCATTCTCTTGGTGTCTGCGTCAATCAATATAAATCCTTCTTTAAACTTCACACATGTGTATCCCTGTCATGTGTCTCGAATCATTGTGGTTGTTCCACGTAAACCCATTCCTCTATTACCCCATTCAAAAATGTTGTCTCCACGTCCATATGATGAACCTTCTATTTAATCACAATAGCTATTGAAAGAAAAACCCTTATTGAAGTATATCTTTCCACAGGAGAAAAATTCTCCTCGTATTCAATTCCTTCCTTCTGAGAAAATCCTCATGCTACAAATATAGCCTTGTATTTGTCAATGCTTCCATCTACAACATGCTTCGTCTTGAATATCCACTTGGATCTCACAACTTATATTTTCTTGGGTTTGGGAACCACACCCCAAATATCATTATTCACTATTGAATGGTATTCCTTGATCATGGAATCCTTCCATTCTTTCTTTCCTGCAACTTCTTCATATATGGTAGGTTCTACATCAATGATATCACACACTAATTCCACATAGTTGAGATACAGTATTGGTTCCTTGACTTTCCTAAATGATCCATCCTAGGAACGATATCTCTCTACATCTTTGATGGCCTCTTGTGCCCAAGCTGGTCTTCTCTTTTGTGTAGGATTCTCCACATACCTCTGTGGTTTGACCATATCCTGATCCTTAGAAATGGATTCCTCTGATTCCACTTATCTTTTATTCGTGGCTCTAGGAGATCCATTCTCTTGTTCATGTGATTCCTTTACACGAACCTACTTTGACCTGTGAAAATGTACATCCTCATCAAAGTTTAAATCCATTCTAATATCGATCTTCAAGTGACCGAGAATGTATACTATGTAGGCCTTCGATGTGTCACTGTACCCAACAAATGTACCTTTATTTCCATATGGGTCCAAATTTGTTCTCTTGTCCTTCAGGATATGCACATATATAGGACGACCATATATCCTCAGGTGGCTGACCTCTGGAATATTGTTGTAACCCTAAATTACACCACACATGCAGACTTGGTATCAAGCCATCTTACTTACTATTTTTTCCAAGCCAATACATAACAACTCTTCTTAAAAACACAATTTTGGAAGATGTACGCACCCTTCCCCACTACTGCCTGCATATGTACATTGGCTACACCACTATTTCCCATGTAGGTACACTAGATGCTCCATTACAGCCCACATATACCCACAAAATTTGCAAAAAATAAAAAAATTGCAAGGGATTCGTTGAGATTACAGGCTATTGGGTAGTTTCCCAACCAATTGACCACCTATAGCCCATCACCCAACTGAATAACCATATTTTTTTCATATGAAAAGAGGTGATGGGGTCTCAGTCCAAGGATAAACATAGCAACAGTGAAACTTTGCCCATTTTTCTTTCCCCCCTTGCCCCAAGAATTTGAAGCCACATTGTGAGTTTTGAGCCAGAGTTCCCTATTCTTGCCTTTTTCCTCATCCATATGTCCATGCCCATTCTCTAGAGATATGTGTGAGAGAAGAAGGATATGTGGAATCAGTTGGAGCTTGGTGAAGAGGAGCCCAGGACCGGGTTCGAGGAGCATTCGTCGATCTCATTTTGTAAGTAACTCTGTGAGATTAATATAAAGAAGTACATTTTCCATCCCGCCATATGATGTGTTCAATATTCCTATTTGATTTACATTTTGTTATGATATTTGACCCACTAATTCATATATAGAATGCATATTTCTAGTTTCTTGTTTGTCTTTTGGTGAATGCAGGTCATTCTTGTTGGGTATGTGTTATATTCTTTGCATGTGTGCGTGTGTGGGCGCGTAAGATACGACAACTGCGTATGACGATCCCTTCACCTAGAGCTCTGTCGTGTGCATCGAGCGCTTTACTAGGGTGGTCCCAGGGGGGGGCAGGTATGCCCCCCCTCATTACGCACAACGTTCAACAATGGGTGGTAGCCCGGGGCAACGTCCCAAAATTTGTTTTTTTGGGCCAGTTTTGCTATTTTTAGAGGATTTTGCTATTTTTAGTGGATTTGTAAATTAATCTCGGATTAAGAGATTAGGGTTTTGGTATCTACGGAATACCTAAAAACATTGTATATATTGTATGGTGAATGGTGAAATTCGATATAATGGAAATAAGAAAGGTTTTCCGAGTTGAGGGTTTCCGGTATAAAATCTTTGTGTACTCTGTGTATGAGCCATTGATTAATTTATGTATTGCTTAAGAATCTATATGCATTGCTTTACTTTGCAGGTTTAAAACTTACATGTGGTATCAGATCTCGTTTTTGGCTTCAGAGGGATGCCTTTGTTGCTAAGGGTTTGTCTCGTTCTTGATATATCAAGTTTATCTTGGGTCTGTGATAAACCTGGGTTTAGTGGGAGCTTTTGCAGTGGAGATGCGAGTAAAGAAAGAGGAATGGTGAGCTCATCTAGAATTGAGATAGAGAAGTTAAACGGTAAAAACTTTGAGCTATGGAAGCTCAAGATGGAGGACCTTCTTGTAGACAAAGAACAATGGATCATTGTGGATCCTGGTACACAACCTACTGGTACACCGTCTACAAGCACACAGGCTACTGGTACACAACCTACCAGTACACAAACTACTAGTACACCAGCTACTGGTATGTCGAAGGAATATTGGGACAAGTTGGACAAAAGAG